>VUQR01020549.1:0-11380 GCA_015108515.1 Hemichromis elongatus
GGAAAGGGAAAGGGGGGGGGGGGGGGGGCCCTGGTTTGCATAGGGCCCTGGTTGTTAGGGTTGGGACTAGGGTTACGTTTATCCCGCCATCTTCACACTGCAGGTCTTAATGCTCAATTTAGATTTTTTGATCAAATCTGATTTTTTCTGTGTGGTTGTTCACACTACAAATAAAATTTGACACAAACGCGCTCTAGTGTGAACGTTCACGACCCTCAAAGCGGCCCGCATGCGCAAAAGAAGACGTTACACACAGCGCGCTCTGTTTACGGAAGTAAAAATGGCGAACACAGCCCGGTTACAATACGACCCTAAAAGTTCAGCTTGAGTAGAATTGTCTCCCCGTGTGCTAATCAAGTCCAAAACTTCAGTTTCTGTCCATTGACTCGCTCCATCTCCAGTTTCCGCCGCCATGCTTTCTCGTTTGTCTTCTCCGGTGCTGATAATCGGCGTCTGTCTTGTGTCAGTGACGTAAAAGACGGATTTAATGCTACATGACCGTTCAAACAGCAGTCGCTTTCTAAAACATCAGATAAACGGTAAATGGTCTGTATTTATATAGCACTTTACTAGTCACTAAGGACCCCAAAGCACTTTACATTACAGTCATCCACCCACTCACACACTGGTGATGGCAAGCTACATTGTAGCCACAGCTGCCCTGACAGAGGCGAGGCTGCCGGACACTGGCTTCACCGGGCCCTCTGACCGCCACCAGTAGGCAACGGATATGTATCGATTCAGTACCCCATATGAAAGTGACCCAGATCGGATTTGTGCTGTTCACACTGTCATAATATGATTGGATATGGGTGGCATAGGGGCAAAAAAGTCTGATTTGATGCGCTTTTGCCTGCAGTGTGAACGTAGCCTTAGCATGACCAATTATGCAAATTAGACAATGATGTTATTTGGCAACATTTAAGACAGCCAATAGCGATTTTCCATAGTGAAGAGTTGGCAACACTGCCCAAATTAGTTCTGTTTAGTTCCTGACTACGGTAGCCGTAATGCTCCAACAATCCATCAAGCCGTCCTTATTAACGGGCTACGACACGGAGACAAAAATTATTAACGGTGAAGGAGGACATGCATGCAGCCGGAGCAATGGAAGAAGATGCTAGAGAACTAGTGAGGTACTCAGTAGTTACTGTGGCGCCCCCTAAAGGGAGCAGCTGAAAGAAGATTTACTATACTACACAGGGTTATATATTAATAAGAATGATGTAATTATAATGCAGTCCAGCACACTATTACTATTATTATTTCAATAATAAATATAAAGTACAACTGTCATCCCCTCATAACGTACAAAAAATGTAAATGTACTCAAATTTATTGATGAGTTATTTTATTGGACTTTACAGGTGCACCTAATACAGCTGAACAAAAACATCAGAAGTAAACAGCATACTAGGACCATTTGAATATCAGATCTCACACACACACACACAGACGTGCACACACACGCGCTGAATTAACTAAATGTTACAAATTATGTCTTTCCATAAAATTCCAGGACAGATTGTTTCAAACTAGCGTGAGAAAAAATTACATTGAAATCAAAGGAACAACCAACATGACTACGTGTGGATTCTGTCACTAAATATTTCATGCCTGGATGTGATCAATGAGAAGAACCTCCCCGTCGCTCTGAGTGTGTCCTCAGATGCTGCCGAGACACAGCGAGGCATTGGTGCCACCGAAGCCAAATGAATTTGTGAGGGCTACCCGTTGACCCCGAGGCTGCCATTGCTGCGCTGTGCAGGGAACGTAATTCAAGTCGAACTCAGGTTCTGTTCTGTCCAGGTTAAGGGTTGGGGGCAGGACTTTGTGGTAACAGGCCAGAGCGGTGAAAGCTGCCTCCACAGCCCCAGCAGCCCCGAGCAGATGTCCTGTGGCCCCCTTGGTAGAGGAGACAGCTGGGATGCTAGCACTTTGCTGGAAAAGTCTCTTGATGGCTGCATTTTCTGCTGCATCCCCCAAAGGTGTAGATGTGGCATGAGCATTTATATATGTGACATCATCCAGAGAGACGTCTGCATCTTTTAAGGCTGCAGCCATGCACCTGTGGAGACGAAAGAGGACGTTTAAGGACAGCTTGTTTCTTGCTTGTGTTGTTTTTGCTACCCTATAGATCCCTATTACTGAGATAATTGTTCCATTTAATAAAAACATGGGAGTCAAGAAATGAATGTAGTCATGCAAAAATCATCTAATCCTATACTCGTGTGTTTGCGACTAACATTACAAAGCAGCAGGCTACACAATTTGAATATCAAAAACAACAGCACATTAGAGTTTGTGCCTTTTATACATCAGCACATAGTTGATCAATGATGTTTTAAACCCGCGGTTGTTTCCAGAATAATAGTTTCACAATCTACGGGAAAATGAAAACTAGGGCTGTCAGCGTTAATTGCGTTAAAATGGCGTTAACGCAAAATTGAGTTAGTGCTTGAAGCTCGATTAACTCGGAGTGTTGCCGCGTTAACACGATTAACGCTGACAGCCCTAAATAAAACATAATTTAAAACTCTTTCTATCACAGGTACTTTAACTTGGTAATGGTAATCCAAGGTATGGATACAATTACAAAGGAGCCTATATTCATCTAGTTCACTACCATAGCCTACCTACAATTAGTGGTCCAGTCCAAAGACATGTACGTCAGTGTAATTTGTGACTCAAATATGGCTGAGATGAGAGCGAAATGGATAAAGTGTTTAAATTGTATAGAATAGAATAGAGTGCTGTATGAATGTAAAACAGCATGTCGTTATTCTGTCTTCCTCCTGGAGAGAACCTGTGCAGACACAGGAGAACATGCCCACCCCACACAGAAACGTCCTAGGTAGAAGTCTGTTGCATCCCATCATTTTTTGGTCCTTCTATCTGGTATCCAGTTTTATAAATTCACCATTTCATAAACACCAACTTTTGGGGACATATTTCTGCATGAAGTTACTATATTTGCTTGTACCCTACTTTACTGATTATCAGTATATTTAAAAAATATAAATACTAATATGAGCACAAAAAAAACCCCAAACAAAAACAGCATCATCAAATGAGAAAACCTTAAAATGAGTCACCTGAATGCCCCATCACCATCCACAGTGGGAGCAGTTATGTGAGTAGCATCCCCCGAGAGCCCATAACCCAGGACCTCTGCGTAGATCCGGGCTCCTCTACTCACTGCATGGTTCAGATCCTCCAGCAGGAGCACAGCTGCTCCCTCTCCCATCACAAAACCTTCTCTTTCTGGATGGAAAGGCCTTGATGCCAGTGTAGGGTTGTTATTCCATTTGGTCGCGAGGGCACGGGCCCTAGCAAAGCCGGCTAATGAAAGTGGCCCCACACAGGATTCTGTACCCCCTGCAACCATAGCAACTGCATCTCCGTGAGCGATGAACCTGGCTGCATCACCCACGGCATGTGCACCTGTGGTGCAAGCTGTGGATACAGCATGATTGGGACCCTTTAGCTTGTGTTTGATGCTTATATGTCCAGCAGCCATGTTGACAAGGATGCGCGGCACAAAGAATGGACTCACTTTGCTGTAGCCCTTCTCTTGGAAGAGAGCGGAGGTACGAGCGATTTCATCCAGCGACACCATGCCCATCCCAACAGCTACCCCTGTGCTGAGCTGCTCCTCTGGGCTTTTGGGACACCAGCCTGCATCCTCCAGGGCTAGCTGAGCAGCTCCAAGGGCCATTAGGGTTGCTGATGACATGCTACTGATCTCCTTACGAGAAGCAAATGTTTCCTCTTCAAACTGACCCTCCTTGGTTCCTCTGGGTACCAGGGCTGCCACTCTACAGGGTAGAGTCCTGTACTCTTCTGAGTCCAGGGAAACTACCCCACTCTGACCTTTGATCAGACGGTCCCAGGACAGAGCAGTGCCGGTTCCCAGAGGACAAACTAACCCTATTCCTGTGATAACAACCCTCCTTCTTTGTTGCCGTCCAGAGCTGTGGTGTCTAGAGTCCTGATTCGGACAAACACCGGCATTCTTGTGCAGAAGTGTCCTTATGTTCTGTGGTCTCAACCGTAGTTTATTCCAACAGAACAGTGGAAAAACAGACATCCTGTTTTCTGTGTAAGCTTTCAAATATCAGAGGACAAAAGGAAATATCATTATATAAAATGATATAAATTACTGAGTTAAATAAATTAATAACTTACAGAAGAGACCAGACTAGAGTTGGGGGTTATTTATGATGTCCGTGTCCATGCCTTCCTTGTGTTGGTCTTCAGCTGTATTTAGGTAGTTTTAGTGAAAGCCAGATCCATTTAAATCCACGACAAAAGTCAACTAACTCAATAATACGGGAAGAAAACGCGTAAAAGTGTATAATTAGGCATAATTATGGCACAAATATTCAAACTAAATTATTACGTCCTTCAGAAGAATTAAACATTTGTTCAGGCTTTGATAGGGCAGCTTCCTTTAGGACCCTAAAGTAGCTACTTAGCGTTAGCTATTGCATTGAAAGCTTACAGGACTTTTCCTTTTTTTTTTTTTCAAGAAATATCAACATGGCTGTTTCACCAGCGGTCACAACATTGTGTGAGAATCCAAACGAAGTCTTCTTGGATGTCACGAAGTTGTTACTTACATACGCGGACAACATTATAAGGTAAGGTAACGAAACGCTAGGCAAGCTTACCCAGCTGCAGTCAAGGCTCGGTGTTTTGTGCGCTTGTAGCTAATAAAAAATGCCCTTTTGCTTTTATGTCACTCGCAGACACCTAGAAAATCATGGCATGACAGTTGAAATGGGTTTAAATGACTCAACAGAAAACTGTTTTTGGTTATGGAAAATACATTCATATATACACGCCCATTAAGCGATCTATTAGTACAAGGACTGTAACGGCCAAGGAACGCTAAATCTGTCAATGAAGGCATCAGGTGTCAATAAAGGAGAATGCTATTCTTTTCTAAACGTCCACAGAAGTATGTGTCATAACTATAGAGATCTTTGGGTTGCACTTAGGTCATACTGTTTGTTTTCTGCTTGACTATCTGCTCATGGCTAACCTACCAGAGATAAAGTGGTGTTGGACAAGCAAAGGAAGACAGTTGTAGCGATAGATGTATGTGTATATATACCAAGTGATAGCAACATCCGGAAGAAGGTACACGAGAAATAGCGGATTCAAGGGACATTATATCTGCTGGACACCTTAAATACTAACACTGAAAATTTACAATTGGCCAGTATCAGTTAGTATTCCTCGGATGATTACTGTTATATGTCATTTCTAACAGGTGTCCCAATGAAGAGAAATACAGATCAATACGCATTGGGAATCCAACTTTCTCCACAAAGCTGTTGCCTGTCAAAGGTGCTGTAGAATGTCTCTTTGAGATGGGATTTGAGGAGGTAATTTATTCATTACTACTCTACCAGATGGCTTCTGTTATAGAGGCAAGCTGGTGTTTTTCCTGTGTAGAACTTGCCTAGAAATCCTTTGGACATTTCTCATTTGCTTAACTGTGAGTAAACTACCTCTTGCCAGGCTGAGACTCACTTAGTCTTCCCCAAGTCTGCATCAGTGGAAAAGCTGAAGCTCATCAGGGAATCTATTGCCACAGAAAGGGATCAGAGGCTACGTGAGGGATCTCCTGTCCAACCGGCTCCTGTGCCTGCTGCAGCTTCAGCAGCAGCAAGCTCTTCTGCTGCATCTAACCCAACTGCAGCATCACCAGCACCACAGCCACCGTCCGTGGTAAAGACACTCTCATTGATGAATCAAAGAGTAGAGAAATCCAGATAAAAGTGGGTCATGCCAACTCTATCCTCTGTGTACATAGCATAGGGACCTCCTTGGACAGATTCATGACAAATAAAGAATGTAACACAGAATTTGGCTTCTTGGAGCATAAGTTGGTAACTGTGTTGTGGATTTTCATCCATGGATATTGGACAGCTGACCAAGCCCCCTGGCATTCCAGGGCTGGGAGATTTTACAATGATTTAGTTGAAGTAATGTAATCGAGTTATTAATTATGGATAACAAGACTCGCTCTATAAGCCAAAAACACAAAGGATTTTTCATCTTCTTTTTGTTATTTTTATTTTGAAAGGATCTTCTGTATTCTGATCTTGGGATGTTTTCTCTACAACATAAATAGAAGTTATGCTTTCAAGTTGTAGGACATGATAGTTTCAGTAATTAGTGAGGACATTATTAATAGCACTGTTTTAAGCTTCCTCCAAATGCCTGCACAACGTCTGAACAACATTAACTTCCTTGAATGACATCATTTCAGACCTGTCTGTTTATTTGCCTCTGTGTCAGGAGAGCAGCATGAGCTTCTTTGTGACTCTTCAAACAAACTTCCAACATGTGCTGCTTTATGAAAACCCTGAGCTGCAGCATAAAGCCCAGAGTTTCATCCCTCACCAGGAACTGTACTCCGCTGCTCAACAAAAGCTGAAGGAGGCTAAGGAGTCTGACCCAAGTAAGATCATCTCACCCACGGGAAATGTGGATATATAACGTGTGTGTTTGTGTGTGTGGGGTGGTTTTTGACTTGCTGTCCTGTTTTCAGAATGTAAAATTGGGATAGAAGACTTCTTAGTGCTGGAATTGCTCAGTTGGTTCAAAAACGACTTCTTCACCTGGGTGAACTGTTTGCCCTGCCACCTCTGTGGAGGACAGACTGAGAACGCTCCCTCCCTCAGTCCTAGCACCGATGACCTCCACTGGGGAGCCCAGCGAGTAGAAAACCACTATTGTCCGAGCTGCCGGGTTTCCACCAGATTCCCCAGGTGTGTGTGGGTTTATGCATTTGCATTTGGTTGCGAAACAAGTAAGGCGAGTTAGGCAGGGATATTTTGCTTTTCACTGCTTGCTGGACACGCCCACTAATTCAAGAGGCCATTTAGTCTTTCAAGTTTGTATGTAGAGAACCAAACGAAGACATCAGCAGTATGTAGCATATGAGGGTGTGAGGTTAACAAAGGTATGGACAGTAAAAAGCTTTTACTAAAAACTGTTAAGAGAAGCAGGATGAAAAAATGCACCCATTGTTCTTGGATCTCAAAGTTTACAAAATGCAACAAAAAGAAAAAATATTCCCATCTAGATGAAATAATCCCTGTATATAAATCAAACGACTAAAGATGCAGAAAATATGTCTAAAAATAAAAACAGCAAATGTTTTATGTGTGTAGAAGCAAACATTGTAGTAAAATACTGAAAAACAAAACAATTTTAAGAGAATGTGGGATGTATGAAACAGCATTATTAAAAATAGTTGTGGACAGCAAAGGATGACGGCGCTGACATGGTCAGTAGCTTTAACTAGAGATGGCATGATACCACTTTTTTATGTCCGATACCGATATGAATAAAATATAGTGTATTTTATAATCAATAAAACTGTTTTTTTGTTTTTTTTGGGAGGGTGTTTTTTCATTGTAGCTGAAGTACGGGACAGATCGCTTCCTTTTCACCTCAATAAGGAACTCCTCGGCTGTAATTGGTCAGGACCAATTGGCCAATCCACCACCTTTCATACTTTACATCTTCTCCGTTACAAAATAACAATAATAATGATAATAAACATCGGCCCAAAAAAACTAAAAATCGCCATCGGCGGCCGATGGCCAGTCCAGCTGTGGCTCCATACGTCAGTTGTTAAGCTTAACATGGAAATACTTTAAAACATTCAACGATGAACTCACACATTTGCTTTACTTCTCTGGGAGAGTTTTCTCCAAGATGAAATGCTGATTTGGAAGCACGTAGCGAAGCTCCAGATGCTCCACCAGACCGCCAACAGGTCTCGCACGCCACAGCCGCTCTATCTGAAGGTCATGAGCTGGGTTACGCCATGTCGCAAGTTTTTTGAGGTGCTTGTGATATTTAATGGATCGGATTACAGTATCAGACCGTAATATCGGATCGACCCATCTCTTGTTTTAACAGTTAGTTTGTAGGTGCTGGAGCAAATGTGTCAGCAAACATTCCTGAGCTCCTGCCGTCTGAGCACTGGGATCAAAGCCAGATAGAAACAAGTGTAAATGCAAAAAATCCACTGACTGTAATGATCTAGATATAACTGTGAAGAGCGTCACAGGAGGGATCTCAGAATCTGTAACGTTCAGATTGGTGAAGTCCAAAACAATTCACTAAAATGAGCTGTATAAGTTGTTTTTTTGTTTGTTTGTTTGTTTTAAAACAAACATTTTGATGTCTGTTCTTGTTGTTAACACCAGGTATAACAATCCTGAGAAGCTGCTGGAAACCAGGAGAGGGCGCTGTGGGGAGTGGGCCAACTGTTTTACCCTGTGCTGCAGAGCTGTCGGCCTTGAGGCCAGGTACATCTGGGACAGCACAGGTATGTACGCCATTGGCCAGTCAAGCTCCTACATGACTTTTTCTGCATCTCGGCTCAAAGAAGAAAGATGTCAGTTTTCTGATACAACTCTGTCGCACACTTGCATCTCTCAGCGTCACTGGATCATACAGACTGTTTAATTTGAGTTTGTATTATTTTAAGCAGCCCAAAAGATGAGTTTCGGTGTATACGTTGAGATGCCTGCTAGATCTGTTGGTGTACGTGGTGAAATGAGTCGTGTTCCCTGTGCTGTTTCAGACCACGTGTGGACAGAGATTTATTCCGTCTCTCAGCGTCGTTGGCTACACTGTGACCCGTGTGAGAATGTCTGTGATAAGCCTCTTCTGTATGAGGTCGGTTGGGGGAAAAAACTGGCCTATGTTATGGCTTTCTCCAAGGACCAGGTACAAGAAATGGACACATGCTAGTACTGTTGTAATTTGTCCTACTGTTTGCATCGTTATTTAATATCATTGCACTGTACATTCTCGCTTCATGTTGAGGTGTAGATGTTTCTATGTTTACTGGTGCTTAGAGATGTGTGGATATGTGCTGTAGGTGGTTGATGTGACATGGAGGTACTCCTGCAGTCATCCAGAGGTTTTATTGAGAAGGACCAGGGTTCAGGAGGCCTGGCTGCTGCACACCATTAATAGGCTCACTGCAGTGGTAAGGCTAACTCATTTAACAGACTAATTACTGTGGCGTCTGTGGTGTAAAGCACCTTCCTTCTGCTCTGTCATTAAAGAGGCAGCAGTTCCTGAGTCCAGAGAGGAAGAAAGAACTGACAGAGAGGCTGCTTGTCGAGTTGGTGGAGTTCATCTCTCCAAAGAAACCTAAACCAGGAGAGCTAGGCGGGCGCAACTCTGGCTCTCTGGCCTGGAGAATAGCTCGGGGAGAGACCAGAGCGAGCAATGAAGAAACTGCCACAGAGGTACGCTACGACAAAATATGGCCTCTGGCATATCTGTTAGAGCAGACATTTCAACTGCCTTCTTCACGTCAGCAGTAAGAGCATGTCAGAAACTGCAGTAATATTAGTCTGAGTGTGGAAGATCAGTTCAGGTTGATTTATTTAGCTCCAATACAGCAGTCTCCTCAAGGTGCTGCAAGGTAAAAATCCAACAGCATTCTGGCTGTGGCCGCCCCTCCCAGAGCCCAGTTCTTCCTGTTAAAGGGGAGTTTTTCCTCCCCACTGTCACCAAAGTGCTCATAGGAGGTCATATGATTGTTGGGTTTTTCTCTGTATGTATTATTGTAGGGTCTACCTTACAAAAGCGCCTTGAGGCGACTGTTGTTGTGATTTGGCGCTGTATAAATAAAGTTGAATTGAATCTGCTGCAACCTGTTGGAGGGTGACAAAAAAGAGAAGAGAGATGAAAACGAAAGCAGGAAAAACACAGACTAAGGTACAAGATGTAACGCTGTGTTCCAGTGGTGTATATAAATGTGCTCATAGTGCATCACAATAAATTCTGCAGCACAACTAGGTGATGATTCAGGCTGAATTACTACAGGTGGAAAACTAGTTTCTTATAACATTCCTGCAACTTTGAACAGGAGTAAGAAAACAAAAGCAAAGGGAAAGTTCTTACTCTTGGGTTTATGCTCAACTTTACATTTCACCTATTTAACTTATTTAACCTGTTTATTTGTCCTTATAAGCTAAAAAGTGCAGGTTCAGAATAAAATTGACTGACTTATCACAGCGTCCTCATGCAAAGCTGAAGTATGGTGGGAAAGGATGCGACTGTGGTAAGCCAGGTTAGATGCAAGACAGTGCTGTGCACTATATCTATGTATGCTATCCATTCTGCTGTTTTTATGGTATCAACATGTACAAAACATGAGGCAACAATGCAATAAACACAATCTTTTTCAGTGACGCGTTTTGATGATGTGGTCTCCTTTTGATTGTTGAGTATGTTCACTGTTTGGAAACGTAGCTAACTATCTGGATCCACATGTTACTGAAACAGAGTGCATGTGTTTTCTTTCCAGGCTGCAGGTTTTGTGTTTACTCCGACCGAGAAAGAGAAGAGTGACAGGATGCTGCACATACGCTATAGCGCCTCCACAGACCAGTACTGCCGAGTGTCCGGCGGCTCTGAAATGACCCAGAGCTGGTCTCAGTGCACGTGGAGCAAGGAGTCAATCTTCAGAAAGGTGGAACATGATTGGCAGATGGTACGTTTGCTTTTGTTTATAACAGTGTTGTTGTCTCTTATTTTTTATTCTCTGTATAAGTGAACAGATGCTGGTCTCATGTTCTAAATATACACTGGCCAACCTTAAAAGCTCACTCTGTTGGTTTCATTTGAAACAGCAGAGAAAACTGTTGTTTTCAAATGTTTAATTTTAAGCTCATGAAGCTGAGCAAAAACCAAAAATTGCTCATCAGCTTAGAAAGTGGGTAACAACGTTAGGTGTGGAAGTGTCTCTTAATGCTAAATAAAGCAAATACATTGGAAAAGGCAAGAAAATGTGGATTTCCACAGAGTGCATCTGGTTGTATTTCTTTAGGCGTACCTGGCTCGAACAGAAGGCTCCTCTACAGGAAGAATCAGCTGGAAGTTTGACTTTGCTCCAGCAGGAATGAGGATAAAGTCCGTCTCTGTCATGGCCAGGAGCCAGACCTACCACTCTGGGAAAGCCTGCTGGCATTTACACTCGGGCCAGTTTACTACAGAGTTCTCCGGAGGTATCGGCATTTACTCTGTGAAATATTCAACATCCTGTTTTGTGTTGCCATGAAACCACCTGACTTCCTCCCCTACTTTTGAACTCTAGACGGCAGTACGCACTCCTTTTCCAGTCTGTGCGGCTCTTCAGAGTTCATCGTTGCAGCGGAGGTCAGCGGGGGCGTGGGGGAAGCTGCATGGCAGCATTCTCAGCTGTTCAGACAGGACCTGAAGGAGACGGAGGAGTCTGCGTTTGAAGTCATCGTTCATCTTCAAGATGCTTAACCCTTTTTTTTTTTTTTTTTTTTTTAAAAATTTTTTTCTTTTTTTTTTTTGGGTT
>VUQR01020549.1:11400-32725 GCA_015108515.1 Hemichromis elongatus
AAAACTCGATTACTCTGATATGTTTGGGTTGTAGTTTCAGTGCAATATGGAATTCCTCAGGATGATTAAACATGCATGGCCTAACGATGGACTCATTAAAATATGACTTTCATTCCTGTCAATCTCTTACTTTGACTGAAGGCCAGTTAACATGAAACTTGCACAGTTTTAGCCATAAAGCCATATAGCTTTGCAATGTTTCCCTCCACTGTAAGCGTGTTTAGTTTGTAGTGTGTGGAGACATTTCACATCCTGAAAAGGACCGATGTTCTGTTAGGGTCGCTCTACTGCAGCTCTGTTGTTACTAATAAACTCTTTGATGTCAAATTAAAAATGGGCTGTTTACCTACAATACTCAGGCTTGTGTGACATAGTGAATTTAAAAATACTGTGTTGCTCTCGTGGTAAAATTTAAATTGATGAAAACACGTGAGGGCGCGTGGTAATCCTAGAGTAAAGGTAAGACAACGTATCGTAGCACTAATATATTACGCTGCCTGCTGTGACGAAGCTCGAGCGGACTTTTGCCGCCATCTTGTGTTGAAAAAAAGAGGAAGGGTTACTATAAACTGACCTGTGCTATTGGTTGAAATGCCGGTGCGTTTGAAAAGCTTATACCTGATTGGTCGGCACATCTACGAGACGGTTCGGCGTATATCTTGCAGATGGCGGAGCCGGACAGCGGTAGCTGCGGTTAGCTAATACTGGCTTTATGTGTAAATGCAAAGTGTTTAATTAAATCAATTTTCAGTGCGTTTCAGTTAAACTGCGCTTTTATTACGTTTCGTTTTCACGTGAAATTGTAAACATATTTAATGCGTGACTTTTGTACAGTATTTATTTGAGAGCCTGTAGCCGGTTAGCATCTTTGTTGGAAGTTTAGGCCTACTGTGCCAGCGCTTGTCGATTTTAACAATAGCTGCGATACGCTCCCGTCGTCCGCCCGTGTCGTTACATTTTTAAGAGTTATCTTTTCAACGACCCCAAAAAGACATGGGATATAGATTGGTTTGGGTGTGTTTTAGCAAGTGAGACATTTGTTATGTAGACGGACTTTGACTTAGACGGAAACCGAAGACCTTTTGCGAGCTAGAAAAAAAAAATAACAATCACAAAGGAAGATGTCCAACGGCGCTACAGGAAGCGGGGCTCTGGCTTGGATGGTAAGTTTGTTTGGCGCACGAGTAACGAACTTGGCTTTAAAATAATTAAAAAATGTTGTTTGAACCCAAGGGTAGCGCGAACGTGGACTATTGCCTATCGAGGGCATTTAAATTCCATCGCCAGCCGGTGTATTTATTCTGCTGGCTGTTCATACAGTTGTTAAGGATTAGCCAGTGTCCATTTAAATTATAACTTTGGGACAAAGCAGTGAACTGGGTCGAGTCTCGTAGACGTGAAGGGCCGGGAGGTCAAACCTGACATTCATCCTTTTCTTCTACCCCGATGGTTCATTGTTTATGTCTTCAAGCGAAAGTTTGAAGAAGCGTCTCGTCGAGGCTGGTTTACATGACTGTTGTCTGGTTGCGGTATGCACTACTGCATGTACCACTAAAACGTGATGGAAAACGCAGTAACAGATGCATTGAAAATGAGCAGGAATCGCAGGTGCGAGCCAGCACAGCACTTCATGCTCCTGTTGTACGGTGATTCAGAGCGCTCTCTGTCCTTCGTCAGGTTGACCCGTTCACACCATCGGGCTGGTGTGCATAGAAACTTCTCTGCGGCATTAACAATGTTTTAATACCACACTGTTGCTGTATGAGTACTGAGTAATACTGTAGTAAGCACCTAGTAACAGATTTGAAGTAAAGTACATGTTTAAAAGTGCAGGTGTTTACACGTGCTTCATAAATCTTGTAACACAACAGTTACTTGCTGCTGATACGGATAATTAGCTACTTCAAGCACTGCATTGACAGGTGATTGTGACACACTGTTTACATTCAGTACCATTAGACTTACTATATGAGCGTATTTTATTAATAGGCTGAGCTTAGTAACTGAACATTTTGCATATCTCGGTACATTGTGCAGGGTGAGCTTAAAATTTTAGCAAATTCGTGCAGAAAATGAATGTTTCTTGAAGCCTTGTAAGAAATGCTATCAGTGTAATGGTGGTTGTCAAGTCGAGGTTAAGATTATATTATATTAGTTTAAGAAAATTTGAAACATTGCTCATGCTATGGAAAATACACTGAAGTGTTTTATTGATGCAGTTTGCAAAAAGAAACATAGGTGTGTGGCAATGAGCGTCATTATAGTGTAATAGAACTGACTCGGCATAAATCAAATAATAAGCACAAATTAGGTAGTTTAATAGTAACTAAAAGAACTTGACAAATCATCAGGAATCTGCATGAAAGTGTCACATTATGAGACATATTTTATAGCTGGGGTGATTGTATGTGACTGTTTCTGTCTGAGCACTCAGCGCTTTACACAGCCTGCCTTATTCACTATGTAACTATGTAATATCTAACATTCACACACTGATGAATGCATCAGAGAGCACCTGGTGAGGGTTAGTATCTTGCTCAAGGCAGATTGGAATAGTTCTAGATTGAACCCTCAACCTTTCAATCAGCAGATGATGCGCTCTACCTCGTGAGCTACAGCCACCCCAACGCTAACTCCAACTTTGGGACTGAGCTTTTTAACCAGCAGCTTAAAGCCGGATTTTTTCCCCCTCTAAACCACATCAGTAATTTCCATCAACTGTTTACTTGTCATATAGAGTGCAAGTAGTCATTACACAGGCAGAGTCATTTGTTTACATTTGAGTCACATCGCCAGCTGCTAATATCCCCTCTTTCATGGCCTGGTTGCAGTCAAAGGTGTGTTTTTGCCTCCAGGAGTGGAACGTATCTGTTGGTTCCACGATTATTGAGAACAATTTTCTTGCATATTTTGAAAAGTATCCTGCTTTGATGGAGGCTGTTGAAGTAGCTCTCTTTTTAGGTACTAATGCCTTTATTGTGTCTGTTTGTTAATATTTACCTACGAAGTGTGTGTTGATTCCAAAAAAGAGGTTTGGAAAGTTCTTCAAGAACACTGGAGAATGACTCCTGAGGAATGCTTGAAGAAATTTAAAGAAAACTTGAGAGACTTAAGGGTGTGTTGAAGAATAAGGGAGATTATACCAAATATTTCTAACTTGATAGAATGGAGAAAAAAACCCTTATAATTTCCTGGTATACTATACTATTTCCTAGTAAACCATAAAGAGATGAAAGGTGACTCAAGATGTAATGAATGCTCACTAAAAGTTAAAGCTGGTCTTATTCACAGCTTTCAAACTAAACAGTAACAATGTAGTTTGGAATAAAGATGGTGATTAGAGCCCCTACCCTCCACTAACAATGAATTTCAATTCAGTGTATATCCAGCAATAAATGACCTCACAACTAGAACCATTTTCTGTCTAACAGGAGGCTGCGAATGGCAGAGGGGATACTGGGAAAATGGAAGGGGCCAAGAAGGACAAGGGCTCCAAGTTATCAGTGGAGCGAGTGTACCAGAAGAAGACCCAGCTAGAGCACATCCTCCTCCGTCCAGACACGTACATTGGTTCAGTTGAGCCAATCACCCAGGTGGGTCCCCAAGACACTGCCTTCTGCTGGTGGCTGTAGAGCTACTGGCAGAATTGCATTTTTTTTTTACTTCACTGGCATTTTAAAAAGGCTCGTTTTTGTGTCAGGAGTTTATAGAATAACAATCTTTATTTTTATTTTTTTCTTCAAATCATCTGCTGATTCCATCTTCAGCTGAAAATCTGTTTGGCTAGAGTAGCACGTTAACTTTACCTCAACTGGTTCCCCGTAGCTGTGTCGTAAGGAGCTGCCTTAACCCCGCTCCTTTGGTTTTGAACTGTCTCCCATCTTTACTGTTGTTTGCAGTGCACAGCCCTGCCTACTTTGGTATCTTCTATTACATTGTCTTTTGACTGTGTCATTTTAGGAAATGTACAGTAGGTAGTGTGACACATTTTGCTAATTATCTACCAAAATGTTTTCCAGCTCAGAAGAATTAATTGTCACTTGTCAGACTTATTTGACTAGTTAACACAAGTTCCCTCTCAGGATCTTCCAAGACACTCATAGTGCCCAGTGAAAGAATCCATAGACACCTCTGTCCACCAGTATAGCTATAGGTTAAACCGTTCACAAAACCCATCTGTTTTTAAAGTTCTGCTTTCTTGTTTTTTTGTTTTTCTTTATCAAATCAAACTGTTTACATTACATTTGTAATTAAAGGAATAATCAGGAACTGAATCTAGAATTGAAGACCGGTTTTAATGGCCAAAATCAATATCCTCCGTTACTTCCTGAGACTCTCCTGATGAACATAACCTCGACCCCCCCGCGGGGCACGCCCCCCACTTTGGGAACCCCTGCCTTAAGCTTACTCCTTTAGTCTAGCGCTATCAGCAGAATTGAATTATTGTCATTATTTTTAACGTGTTTTGTTTTTTGGCACTCTTGCAGCAAATGTGGGTTTTTGATGAAGACATAGGAATGAACCAGAGAGAGATCACCTATGTTCCTGGACTGTACAAAATCTTTGATGAAATTCTTGGTAAGCGATTCCGAACTGTTCTATGAGCGATCAGGGTGTGAGTGTGTGGGGAGAAATGTTTCTCCAACCTAATTCAAAATTCAAAATCTTTATGAAAACGTGTAAATGTGTGACTTGAAATTTGGATGATTTTGTTTCAAGATGTATGTGCAGCCGGGCTGTCGTCATTTGGGCACATATATGATGTGTTGTTCTGTATTTGTTGGCAGGCTATGAATGAATTCATTTTAAGAAAACATGAATAAATCCTGAACATGAAACATTTTAACATGATCATCATTATAGTGTTGGTATTATTCACTGAGTCAGGCTGTTGTTAGCAGCACTGATCTGCATATGGACTCGATGTGCACAGTATTTCTACTTGAGCCTATTTATGACCTATGCAAAGTCAAATGTGTTTGAGGGAGCACACAGTCATAGTTGCAGTCTAACTTTATTTGGAGACACGCTCAATTAGCGTCCACTGGCTTAATAAAGGATAATACAGCAGG
The DNA here is from genome assembly GCA_015108515.1 of Hemichromis elongatus. Lineage (NCBI taxonomy): Eukaryota > Metazoa > Chordata > Actinopteri > Cichliformes > Cichlidae > Hemichromis > Hemichromis elongatus. The sequence continues at coordinate 16,473 of VUQR01020549.1, forward strand.
CTGAATGTTATATATTAGTTCCTCAGACAAATGTAGAGTAATGCTGTGTGCAAAGGGCACCAGTGTAATGAGCTTTGATGCTACCCAAACACAGGGAGGGTTGTTGATGGGTTTCCTACATACTTCTATTTGAATAATGACACTGTTCCATTGTCTGGATATTATTGCCGTGGCTGTGTAATTATATAGGAGGCAGAGAGCTGAAATATACATTTCTGAAGCAGAAGCACTTTCAGCTGAATGGTTAGCAGACCAAACAAGGTACACATTCTGCTTTAATTGGTTCTCCCGTTTTATTTGTAATTTCATCCAAACATAATGTATGTTATTTTTCAGTTTAGTGTAGTGGTTTCTTTATTGAAGTTTGGTGAAATTAAAACAATTTTCAGATTCCAGTATGTCCTGCTGTTCGCTTCTTTCAGTTATACTCACACACAGGAAAATGTCTGGTGATATAAAATTGAGCACTATTTTTGGTACTTCTTGACAAATCATAGAGCAAGCAAAAAATGGCAACAATCCCCGTTTGATGACGAATGTACAGCTATGCAAGGCATAAAGCTCTGTGGCATTTCACTCTTGTTCTGCTCATCGTTGCTCACAGTGAGCTGTGTTGTTGTTTACCTGGCTGTACACTGTTTGCTCATGCAGCCATGGAGCCTTATTTTTATTAGTAATATGCACACATTGTTTTTATAATAGTGTTTGTCTGAGCGTTGGCTCAGGAATGATTTCTTTGTTTGTAGTTAATATGCTACTTGCACTGTTTAGAGCGGGAATAAATATATGGAAATTGATATTGTTTCCTAAAAGCTCTCTCTCAGGGTAACAACGTTAAGAAGCGAATCGTGGTCAGAAGCTTTGGCGGTGCTACCTGCTAAAACAAAATGTGCATTTGTTTGTTTATAAAAAGTTTGTGAAGCCTATGAAGTCCCCCTGATGAATCTTTATTATATCAAAGAAGCATAAAACCCCAAAAATTCAATGAAGAGTGTCAAAGTGCACAATGCTTCTGTCAAAGGTTATGACCACATGTCTCATCCCAAAGTAGGTTTTTGAGATAAATTTTGAACACAGGCATAAATCTTGCTGAAATAAACTACAGATTATAAGCTGTGGTAATGGACAGCTGCTGGGGTACCTTTGTTCTTTTAACTTTGAGTTTTGATGTTTTGCTCCTTGACAGTCAATGCAGCTGACAACAAACAAAGGGACAAGAACATGACCGCCATCAAGATCACCATTGACCCGTGAGTACATCACTTTATATTTACCTCATTACATTCAACATACTGCAGCTGATCTAATAAAGCATGTAGTTTTCTTTGAGCCAGTTTGAACGCGCGACCTCCTGTGGCCTCCTGCAGTTTAGATCCAAGGCTGGAGAACCGGTTATTGGTCAAACTGGGGAAGCTCAATATGTTTTTGTATAAAGTTTAAATATCAGTGTGAGGTAATACATTTTATGTGTAAAAGATAAAAGGATTCACACTCCAGTCTAAATAGTAGTGAGAACTGTGTGAGCTGTATGCTAACCCAGCTGCATGTGCTTCATAGTGAGCATGTAGTGCCAGTCTTGAAACTATATTTTTTCAGCCCTTGGTACAAGAAACAAAATACCACAGGTTTGTCACATACAGTGAAAAGAGGAATAAATGTGCCTGATGATGAAGTCAACCCTATGTCCACATTTAATCTGCACTGAAACCTTTTAAACTGACTTTTTTAGTGAGTCCAACACCATTTCCATTTGGAACAATGGTAAAGGAATACCTGTGGTGGAGCATAAGGACGAGAAGATGTACGTCCCAGCTCTCATTTTTGGCCACCTGCTCACCTCCAGCAACTATGACGACGAGGAAAAGAAGGTCACAGGTGAATGCAGCTAGTTTGACATCACTCGGTCGTTATTGTCAGTGCAGAAAAGTTGCTGAAAGCAGCGTTGCTGACTGTGTGATTGGTTTCAGGTGGAAGGAATGGCTATGGTGCTAAACTCTGCAATATCTTCAGCACCAAGTTCACAGTGGAAACGGCATGTAAGGAGTACAGACATAGTTTCAAACAGGTGAGGTCAAACCTCTTCTCTTAAGTAAACTACAAACGTACTTACTGTTACTTCCTCACAGCAGTATTTTTCATGCTTTGATATGTTCAGCTTTCTCAGTCTCTCTCTGTTTCATGGATTTTTTCTTTTTGTGCAATTTTGCAGGCTGCTTTTTTTCTTTTTTATTTATTACATCGCATTGTGTTCTTCATCCTGATTGGCTGTAGACCATTGTCAGTCAGTCTCGTACCGGGTCTCCTGTACAGTACAGAACGCGTTCAGCTGGTCAAACTTAGATAAATCTTTGATCTCTAGCAGTGTGATTCTGAAGGTCTGTACTGTATGTTTGTAAGTTTTCTCCCCAACGAACAACACTGTCGATGAAACGTCGTGCACCGTCAAAGCCAACCGCGAGTGTCTTTGGTTTCATTCTATAACACTGGACTTATTTTTCTACCAAGGTTTGAACTTTGACGGTGTTTAAAACAAGAGAGGAAATGTGAAAATGTTCCTGCCTGTCTGAGAAAAGCGTATAAAGCGTGTAGTGAGGAGGTTTACAGCCTTAAAGCATCAATAATCATTGTAAAAAAAAAGTTATCACGAGTTATTTTTAGAACTCCCGCGATAAACGAGGGACCGCTGTAATTACCAATGTATATCCGCTTTCTGGGGTTTCATAGTAACCTTGTTGCATGTCTCATTACATTATCACTGCTCATTCTTTTGGCACAGCTTCAAAAGTTGGTTTTGCAGATTTCTAATTTTACAGGTCAACTTTTCTGAAAATCAAAAGAGGTCGATAGCCTAGGAACAAGGTGACCTAAGACTTTGATACCATAGACGTATCTACTAGGAGACTGAGAGGTAATATTGGAACACGGCACAAATTTTATAACTTTATATTTGTGAAGGTGCTGCTGACAGTGCTTCACAAACACCGAGTCGATTCTCTGGCCTGCTCACGTGATCAGCAACGTCCAGAACGTAATTCGGGATGTTGCTGCTCCACTACCAATTACGGTGTTTATAAGAAAATGAATCATTGGTGGGATTTGTGGTGTGTTTTTGGTGGTGATTTTATGCAGGAGATAGCGACCCAGTGTGCACTGTACTGAGAGAAATGGAGCGAGTGATGAGTAGAGGATGTTCCTAGGTCAAAACCAAATGGAATAACCCCATATGTGTTGTGTGCTTATTTTGAGAGGTAATATTTCCACTGTCCAGTCCTGAGCAAATCTACCCTCAGATGAAAAACACATTAGAAATACACTAAAGGTGTAACCTGGTTAATTACATAAGCACATATAATGTTTACAAGCATCAAGAAGCAAAGGGAGAGCAGGCCATGAGGAGTTTAAACAGGGAAGTTTATTTATCAGTATCATTAATCTGATTAACATAACACCATTCACTGTTTCACAAAAAGTTCAACTTCAGTTCATGTTGTTCTTCATATCTTTGGCCACCAGATGTCACTAAAGAGGACTGTATTGAAAAGCTTTGGAACCCCGTTTTTAATACCAGCTTTAGAAAGTTTCAGCTGGCCTCATCACTGGAAACAGTCGTTCTGCTGATTCCAGGTCTTCCTGTTGCTCTCCACACGTGCTCCTCGGGTCTTGGACAACTTTTCTGACCATTCTTTTCACTCCCCTCTGAAACCCTGCAGGGATATGTTCATTGCCTTTTTCTTGATTTATTTCTCATTATTGCATACAACGTAATTTACTGACTTGTGTGGTTACATGTGTGGATAGGATGGATTGTTACAGCAGCACTACATATATACAGAAATATATTTAGGTAGAAAAGCTGTGACATGGTGACGATTTATTTTACCCGCCCTATGTGCTTTAGTTCTTTTATCCACGAGGTCACAGTCTTCCTTGTTTATAGACTAATCCCTGAAATGTGCCTTAGTGCCACTTGCCCACTGAATACAGAGCTGTTTTCATATGATTGTGACCACTTGTCACAATCATATGAACTCTTTTGGGTGAGAGGTGAAACATCTTTACAAGCATAAAGAAGTCCAGTTGTAAAGTTATTAAGTCACCAAATTCACATGAAGATTGTCTGGGACTCCAGGTTCACTCAATACAGTAAAGGGGGTCCAAGTTTAAGAATCGTGCACATGAGCGCGTGTAAAAGTCGTTCGCTTTCACTGGAGAAGATAAAACTCTAGAGGCGAATATTATGACATGTCAGGACATTGCAGGTATGTGTATGTAATCATGTGCTTCATCCTCCTCAGACGTGGCAGAACAACATGACCAAAACCTCTGAGCCCAAGATTAAGTTCTTTGATGGAGATGACTTCACCTCTGTGACATTCCAGCCAGACCTGTCCAAGTTTACGATGGAGAAACTGGACAAAGATATTGTAGCGCTTCTTACCCGCAGAGCATATGATGTAGCCGGCTCCTGCAGGGGAGTGAAAGTGTCTCTGAACGGCAAAAAATTACCTGTAAGTCTCCATCTCGTTCTATGTGTTCCCTTATCATGCCATACTAGCTAACCATAAAGTAGTCATTTGTTGTGTTTGTGTGTAACGGCTACGATTTTCTCACTGTGCATGTTTGCATACATATAGCAACATGAGTGTAAACATCAATGCTGAACACTGAAGGTTAAATTAGAACGTGTTTGAGTTAACGGGATGACAAAGATGTATCCAGCTCTGATCTTTGCATCGCGCCAGTTTGGATTGTTTAAACGACAAGTGTTGTGTTTGGAGTATGAGAACTCTACAGCCTCTCCAGTGTGTGGACCTTGTGTCATGGCTAGTTCTACCAAAGTTTGCTTGAAGCAAAATAAAGAAAACTTTATGGGTAACTTTGAACTTCATGTCATAGAAATGTTGCGGAGCCGTTACTCTAGGAAACATAAACTCCAGAGTTGAATGTGTCAGAAAATCAGAATGGGCAAATGTTCCACCAAAGACTGAGCAGCACTCACCACCGTGCTTTAGTTTGTGGTTAATTGTGCACAAGGAAGAGACACGCAACAGGCACACTAAAGTTTCACAAACCTTTCCCACTGCCTAAGGATAGACTGGATATTTTGTTTCTGTTATTAGGTACCCTGAGATTTTTGTTGAAAAATCGGCATTACATTACATGTCCAATAACCCGTTCTCTCTTTCACTGAAGGTTAACGGGTTCCGCAGCTATGTGGACCTGTATGTGAAGGACAAACTAGATGAGACGGGCGTGGCCCTGAAGGTGGTGCATGAAACGGTGAACGATCGCTGGGAGGTTTGCCTCACCATGAGCGAGAAAGGATTCCAACAAATCAGCTTTGTCAACAGCATTGCCACCACAAAGGTATATCGATATGAGTAGGAAGTTGCAGAAGTGTAAATGGCAGCGAAAGGTAAAGAATGTTCCTTTAACTCTGACACATGCATGTTTTAGGGTGGCAGGCACATTGACTATGTGGTGGACCAGATTGTAGCCAAACTTATTGAGGTGGTGAAAAAGAAGAACAAGGCAGGAGTGTCAGTGAAACCCTTCCAGGTGAGCTCGCTGTGGTTTTTATCTATACATTTGTTTACGTTTACAGCTTCATGTTGAAAAACATTTGATCTTTCTGTCATTTGTGCTTCAGGTGAAAAACCACATCTGGGTGTTTGTGAACGCACTGATTGAGAATCCATCGTTTGACTCCCAGACCAAGGAGAACATGACTCTCCAGACCAAGAGCTTTGGGTCCAAGTGCCTTCTGTCAGACAAGTTTATCAGGGCGGTAAGGACATTTCTCACTTCTTTTAAGCCATCACCATTGTTTAATTAATCTTTTCTCATGTAAAGTAGCTGAACTTCAAAGAAAAAACCTTGTCTCTTTGTCACCTACAGGCAACCAACTGTGGGATTGTGGAGAGTATACTCAACTGGGTGAAGTTCAAAGCTCAGACACAGCTGAATAAAAAGTGCTCATCTGTAAAGCACAGCAAGATCAAAGGCATCCCTAAGCTAGATGATGCCAATGATGCTGGTATGTAACTAGTTTCATTATTTATTAAGGTCTAAAATAAGGAATGTCCACAAGCGACTACCTCTTAACTGAAACCTCACATGTTGCAGCAGAGAGGAGAGAGTTGCACGGTGTGCTGTAGGGCCTGCCTGGGTCATAGTCATGTCCTTTTCACACGCACTTTTCCTCAGACTCTACACTACACAGTAAAATATGCACTTCAGGTGGGCTACGAGCAGAGGAAGGAGTACAGTAATGCATGTAAGAAATAGTTTTGATAGATTGTGTATTTATTACATGTAAAGTGAAATACTTCAAGCCTATTCATAATAATGTTAGAATAATTCTCAGTTAAGAAGAATTTGCATTACAGAAGTGTCTGACTGCGTGGCGTGGAGGTTCATAGCTCGTGCCTCGGCTGTTGTCTTATTGAGACCCAGATTGCTTTCAGCTCCTGTGTTCTTTTTGGGTCGGTGTTTCTCGTCTTCCTCTTCACAAAGCCCCGTAGATTCTCCTCGGGCCTCAAGTCTGAGTCTGCACAGTAACAACTCGGCCAGCTAAATAAATAAATAAAAATAAAATGCAATGGAACTGAAACGCATTTGATGGTAGCTGTGGAAAGGTGCTCCTGGAAAAAGAAATCAACATGTATTTACAGCCTCATGAGCTCTGAACCATAATCATCATAATGAAAACAAAAGTCTTAAAGTGTCTCACATGTGTAATAAATATAAAATGTTAGCCTCCAGAATTAAGTGTGTGTGCGTGCGTGTGTTTTTCTTGAGTTTCCTCTCAGCCTTGCACCGGGGTTCTTTTGCACATTATCCTTCGGAGCTACTAATTTGTTATATTTACAGGAGAAACTCATCATGTTCAACATGAATGCAGTGCTACACACTGCAGCTAAGATAGTAATCCTTTTCATATCTCCGTCTCAGGGGGCAAGCACTCCTCTGAATGCACACTTATCCTCACTGAGGGAGACTCGGCAAAGTCTCTGGCCGTCTCTGGACTGGGAGTCATTGGTCGGGATCGTTACGGAGTATTCCCACTGAGAGGCAAAATCCTGAATGTGCGGGAGGCGACACACAAGCAGGTACGGCCTGAGCAATAATGACATTTCACGTGTCGGAAACAAAACCAGGTGAAACAGATTAATGCAATAAAAAGAATGCCTGTTCACATGATAACAGGACATTGACTCTTTTCTGTATTTTCACTCTTCTCCATAAGTTTAAAAGCAGCTAAAATCTGTGACCTCATCACTGGCAGTAGTCGGCCTCTGAGTAATGCTGTTTGCATCTTTGTTGTCGACAGATCATGGAAAACGCTGAGATCAACAACATCATTAAGATCGTCGGGCTCCAATACAAGAAGAGTTACGACGACCCAGAGTCGCTGAGGAGCCTGCGCTACGGCAAGATCATGATCATGACAGATCAGGTGACCGACCTCCCCGACACCCACTCACAGGTCTCGTATGACTGACAGCTGCTCAGAAAATAGTAGTAACGCTTCTCCTCGTGCACCAGGATCAAGATGGCTCCCATATCAAAGGTCTGCTCATCAACTTCTTCCATCACAACTGGCCTTCCCTGCTGAAACACACCTTCTTGGAGGAGTTCATCACACCCATTGTCAAAGTAAGGGAGACTGTACACGAACATTTTATTAAACCTACCAAACAGCTTGAAACTTGAAAAATAAGCAGGCTGATATTTGTTTCTTGGACCCAGATCATTGAGTCATGCACATGTGTTGTGACAGTGGCGAATAGAGCGACTAGTATGGAGTGAAAATAGTCTCAAAACATTTGTGTGTGTGTGTGTAAACTACATTTCGTGTGTAACTTCAAATTCGTGTGTGCGTAAAACATGATTTGTAAATGTACAACAGCTCACAACTAAGTACAAATTCACATGAGGACAAATAGTTAAACACGCATGCACCAATCAGCTGATACGCACAGACAAAACCACGTTTACGCACAAATCACAGTTACAAGTGGACAACGAGTTTTGAGACTCATCTCACGTCTCAAGATTCGTGCGTGCACGAGGCGTTTAAAGGCTGGTGGAATGCTGGGTCATCAGAGTGTTAGGGTTAGACGGCGACCGCTAGGTGGCGCACAGGTTGTTTTGCTGGAAAAATCTGGAGAGGAGACAAGGCTAGCAGAGAGGAAAGAAGACAGATGGCGGCCCACCTCGGTGGTCGACCTTCAGAGGTAATTATACATTAAACACAAACGGTTTACCTTAGAATGAGTCGTTTTATGGATCCTTTTATGTTATATTTTGTGTGTCTGCTTGTTGGATACATAGTTTTTCATTTAGCAGAAGCTTTATCTGTTAGTTATAGCTAATGTCCAAGAACACTCTGATGACCCAGCATTCTACCAGCCTTAAACGCCTCGTGCAGCGCACAAATCTTGAGACGTGAGATGAGTCTCAAAACTTGTTGTCCACTTGTAACTGTGACCTGTGCGTAAACATCTGTGTGTATCAGGTGATTGGTGCATGCGTATTTAACTATTCGTCCGCTTGAGAATTTGTACTGAGTCGTACATTTACAAATCATGTTTTACACACACACGAATTTGAAGTTACAGACGAAATGTAGTTTACACACACACAAATCATTTCAGACTATTTTCACTCCATAGACTAGCAACACATTGTGATAAAGGTTGATCTGCACTTATTTTTAATCATAAGTTAATGTAGTCAACATGTGGTCAGCAGAACGTAAAATGAACATTGGCCTGAGGAGTTGTGCTTATTTATTTCCAGGCTACTAAGAACAAACAAGAGCTGGCCTTCTACAGCATTCCAGAGTTTGACGAGTGGAAGAAACACACGGAAAATTATAAAACCTGGCATATAAAGTACTACAAAGGTTTGTTGTTTGACTGTTGTTAGAAACTTTGTAGAGCCACTTTGAAATCATTATTTGCATTTAAAAGATCTGTTTTTGTTGCAGGTTTGGGTACAAGTACAAGCAAAGAGGCGAAGGAGTACTTTGCTGACATGGAGAAACACCGGATCACATTCAGATACACTGGTGCCGAGGACGATGCTGCCATCACGCTGGTGAGCACGCTGTCTGTACTGCTGCTAGGAGAAACAGACGATGACAAACTCCACCATACAGAATTCAGTCCAGCAGAAAGCTGACATATAGCATACATTTGTGCGTGCTCAGGGTCTGTTCATGCTTACTTTGATTCAGGCCTTCAGTAAGAAGAAGACGGATGATAGGAAGGAGTGGCTCACTAACTTCATGGAGGACAGACGTCAGAGAAGGATGCACGGCCTGCCAGAGGTTAGTATGGAACAAGTGTGCTCCTCTCACTGACATTGACTTTACACAGAATCCTACTAACTCAGCAATATTTGATCTGGATGAAATGGAGAAAAACACAGATGAGTCATTTCTTTTTTTCCTCCCGCTCCCCTCATCTCCCCCACCACCCAGCAATACCTTTATGGAACTCATGCCAGGCACCTCTCCTACAATGACTTCATCAACAAAGAGCTGATTTTGTTCTCCAATTCTGACAATGAGAGGTCTATCCCATCTTTGGTTGATGGTTTGTATACTTCCTCCATCTTTTAACTGTTTGCTTTTTGTTTTTTAGCTAAGCTGCTTTGCTGGTGGTGTTTTCTTTTCCTTATACAGTGGAAGCATATAATCAGCCCTGGATATTTCAACATTGTAAAAGCTGGTGATGGTGTGTTTGTGTTGCTTTTAGGTTTAAAGCCAGGTCAGAGAAAAGTGTTGTTTACCTGCTTGAAGAGGAATGACAAGAGGGAAGTGAAGGTAGCTCAGCTGGCTGGTTCAGTAGCAGAGATGTCTGCCTACCATCACGGAGAGGTACGAGCCATCGTAATCAGTGCAGCGTGAGGTTTCTGTTCATGTCTCTGTGAGTTTTTGATGTAATACTGACACCCAGGAAAATACTTGATGCTTCATACCGTCTTCAACACCACAGAGAGGATGCTGACCCCATCCTAAAACAGCACAGTGGCTAAGAAGAAAACGCCTTCATTTTCAACAAACTTCTCATTTTAATGGAAGATATTTCTTAAATATTTATTTAAGTTTAGATGTTTTATGTAGATAACTTTATCATGAATTTTTAAAGTAAAATATATTTTACAACCTACACATGAATAACCAAAAGCAAAACGCGTATTGATAACAGTTGAAGCTTTTTAACCTTTAAAGATTTACCCTGAGACTTTAACACCGTCTCCCTCCCGACTGCCCATTTCCACTTTAATGTGTGTTTTTTTTGTCATGTGTGCTTCCAGCAAGCTCTCATGATGACCATAGTGAACTTGGCGCAGAACTTTGTGGGCAGCAACAATGTGAACATCCTGCAGCCGCTGGGTCAGTTTGGTACTCGCATCAATGGAGGAAAAGACGCAGCCAGTCCTCGTTACATCTTCACCATGCTCAGGTACAAATGAAACTTTGTGTCCTGCATCCTTTTAATTCAAAGCTATTTTTGAACAAAGGCTTCTCATCTGAGACCTTTAGACAGACTAAACATTTTTGGATTCCACTGCACATTTTTCATAAATGTTGTCCAATTTCCCACAGTCCTCTTGCCAAGCTGTTGTTTCCAGCAGTGGATTCCAACCTGCTAAAGTTTTTGTATGACGATAACCAGAAGGTGGAGCCAGAATGGTATATTCCCATTATTCCCATGGTGCTAGTGAATGGTGCAGAGGGCATCGGGACAGGCTGGGCCTGCAAGATTCCTAACTACGACCCCCGAGAGATTGTCAACAATATAAACAGAATGCTCAACCATCAGGACCCACTGCCCATGGTAAACAATGTGAAAAATTCAAAATAAAAGCACAGGAAGTAGAATGCATGTTACTGTCACTGACTAGAGACAGATGAAAATATATTTTAAAGATAAAACTGCTGGTTCAGATTAGCATATCTTATTAGCAAAGCATATTTCTATAGGTTCAAAGTTTAATCAACACACTTTTTATTACAAATCTTAACAATAGCTAGATAACTTATAGTGTAAACTGCTTGTTCACTCTACCTCTTAAGCGTTGACCTATACAGTAAAACGTTCCACGTCTTAGCCGATGTTGAGTGGTGGGAGGGTCCAGAGCAGCTTGGTGTTCCTACAGCTAGTTTCCTGTCAGCCTCCAAAGTGCACGTGCAGAAAGTGCCACAGAACGCCCTCCTCTCAGCTTGTTAACTGTTGTCAGCGGGGCGCAGGCATGCTCGTGCTGGGTCTAGAGGATAGCTGAGAGATGAATCCAATAAGTGAAAGCCTGGGTAGCTTCCAGCAGGGGCTATGAGAGGGCATCAGAGTCTAGGATGGATGCAGAGAGTCAGAGGTGTGAACAAACAAACAAAACAAGCTTTGTTGCTTAAAGTATAGATAAAGGCTTTTGCCTTGCTTTACTAATGTTCTTCTACCCACAGCTTCCTAGCTACAAAAACTTCAAAGGGGTTATCCATGAACTGGGTCAGAACCAGTATCTGGTCAGTGGAGAGGTGTCAGTCATAGACAAGAACACCATCGAGATCACAGAGCTTCCCGTTCGGACTTGGACACAGGTACAGTCCAGGTTGTTTTCTCCAGTGGAAAGAATTATTGATAAGATGAAAATGATGTGCAATATATTTTTATGTCCATCTGTATGTTTAACCATTTTGTATGCAGGCGTACAAGGAGTCTGTGCTGGAGCCCATGTTGCAGGGCACTGACAAGACGCCAGCTCTCATCAACGATTACAAGGAGTACCATACAGATGCTACAGTAAAGTTTGTGGTTCGCATGTCTGAGGAGAAGCTGGCCCAAGCGGAGGCAGCTGGCCTTCACAAAGTCTTTAAGCTGCAGTCTAGTCTCACCTGTAACTCTATGGTAGATATTCCCGTTGGTTGATCTTGTTCCTGCTTCAACCACAGCTGTAGTCTTGGAAATGTTTCATGCTTTTTTTTTAACCGTTTCATTCTCAGGTGTTGTTTGACCACATGGGTTGTCTGAAGAGGTACGATTCAGTCCAGGACATCCTGAAGGAGTTCTTTGAGCTCCGCCTGCACTATTACAAACTGAGGAAGGACTGGTTACTGGGCAGCCTGGGGGCCGAAGCCGCCAAGCTGTCCAATCAGGCTCGCTTTGTGCTCGAGAAAATCGAAGGAAAAATAGTAATCGGTAGGAACACAGTCACACGTGACACAGTACAGATTCAGCAGATTTCCTTCTTTCTTTCTTACCATTTGTTTTTAACCCAACCAGAAAACAAGTCCAAGCGTGAGCTCACCCGTATGCTGGTCCAGAAGGGCTATGAATCTGATCCAGTTGCTGCCTGGACCAAGGCTCAGGAAAAGGTACGACAGAGCTTCTAAGAATATTCACACCTGAACAGGATTATCTCCTTCACCACACTATTTATTTTTATGTTTTTCTCTGTCAGTCTCAAGAAGAGGATTACAAGGACGGGAATGAGAGTGACAGTTCGGTGGACTCCGGGTCCACATCGGGCCCAAACTTCAACTATATCCTCAACATGCCTCTGTGGTGCCTGACCAAAGAGAGGGTGGACGAGCTGCTTAAACAGAGGGACCAAAAGGTATTCTGTAGATACCTTTACAGACTGGCACCATGTTAATCTCATTCTCACCAGTCATGCTTGAGTCATCCTTACGTGTAAAACTATGTAGACTGTCACATGTTGGTGAACAGAGTGAATGTGTGTGTCTGTGTGCAGAGAGGCGAGCTGAACGACCTGCTGAAAAAGTCTTCAGAGGATCTGTGGAAGGAAGACTTGACGGTGTTCATCGAGGAGCTGGACGTAGGTTCTGTTTGTTGCCATCTTTTGTTTTCTAAAGGCGCGCATCGTCCGGGGCAGGCGCAGAGCTGGGCGAGAAGGTTTCACCTGAAATGTCTTAGCTTGTGTTGTTTAGGTCAACAGAGTTTAAATGTGTTTGTGCAGGCTGCTTTTGTCAACTGTTTCTTATATTTGATAATCTGCTAATATTTAAACCATGGATCACTTTTATGTTCTGCCTCTCAGAATGTGGAAGCCCAGGAACGAGAGGAGCAGAGCTTAGGCAAGGCCATCAAACTGGTAAAGGGTAAAGTGGGCAAGCCCAAAGTAAAGAAGATGAACCTGGAGGAAACTATGCCTTCACCGTTCGGCCGCAGGGTGGAGCCTCCAACGCAAGCAATTAAATCTGATGCAGCCAAGAAACTGACCAAAAAGAAGAAGGTACCTTTTGTGTTTTGGCTTGAAAGTTGATTTCACGACCAGATTACTAGAAGACATGTTACACAGGTGTCAGGACCCGTTCTCTCATAAAACCGAAAGGAACCTAAAAGAAAAACAAGTACCAGACTAAAGCACCTTCATCTCCAAATAAAGGTTTGTTGCATTCTCCTCTTAGGGTGAATCGGACCCAGCACTGAAATTGGAGTTTGATGACGATGGTTTGGGTGGCGAGGCACCAGGAGGAGGTGGAGAAAACTTTGCAGCCAAACCGAAAGCTCCCCGAGTGAAGAAGGAGAAGAAGGAGCCCGGTCAGTGCTTTATGTAGAAGTCGTTTAGTCATGCAGTGGCTACGTCGGAGCTCTTTCTGCTCTAGTGTGCTGCACTGAAAATAACAAATATTTCTCAGTTGCAATTTTTGGAAATTGAGGTTTGAACTGAGGGTTGGGAAAAGTTGTGGGATTGCATATCGTATAGAGGTAACTCTACATGTGTTTATCAGCTACTTTACATCATGCTGTGTGAGTTGGCTATGCATGGATACTGCTCAACAGGACACATTTCCTGCTTTGATGCTTTCTACTGCAGTTTAAAAGCCCATCCTTTCAATGAAGACCGAGGAAAACTCCAGCCGACGGTAATGTTGTTCCTCTTGTTACAGGAGCTCCTAAGGTGAGAAAACCTCCTGCACCCAAAGGTACAGGTACTCCTGCTAAGAAGGTAAAGAAGAGAAACCCGTGGTCTGATGATGAGTCCAAGTCTGAGAGTGACATAGAGGACAGTGAACCCATCATTCCCAGAGAGACCAAGTCCCAGAGAGCATCAGGTACGCTCACGGTCACTATGAGTATTCACTGTCATCATCTGTGGTGTTCATGTCCTGTTCAGTGAGGACGGGGCGTACATGCATTGTTTTTGCAAATGAATAATGATGTCATATATTTCCCTGTCTCTCATTAGAGAAGGAAGAAAGTATTAAATAAAGACGGCCTTTATTAAATATGCATTTCACTGCACCAAATGTGCAAAATGAAAATTCCCATTGTCCTCACATGTCACACTGAGCAGCGGGCGTTTTTTCTTTTGTTTCTCTTTTAAATCCATTCAGATTCTTTGCTTCCCCCCCCCCGTCTGCATCAGGTGGTGGCTTAGTGTCACTGCTTAGCGTTTCACTTCAATCCGGAGCGAGCTCCTTGATTTCAAACCACCCGGGGCTCAAAATATGTGCTCAGCTTCTGACAGGAGTCTGATGTAACGCGGCTAATTATTGTACATCAGAGTGGCGTCAGAATCCCCGGCAGTTATGATGTGGCTTCACACAGACCCTGCTCTCTTCTTTCAGCTTCCAAACCAAAATACACATTTGATTTCTCCGAGGAGGAGGATGACGAAGAGGCAGACGAAGAGGAGAATGCAGACGACGATGCACGGTCCTCTCCAGTGAGGTCGTTCAAAGACGACTTTGCTTTCCCGGCCGCTAAGGAGCGCTATAATGACCATAACGATGACAATGACGATGACGACAACGATGAAGCGTACACGTCACCCAAACAGAAGGCTATGTAAGATTTAATATGTTCAATGATAATTACAGCACTAATGGGGACCAGGATTTTGGTCAGTATCTTGCTTTTTGAATATGTTGCTTCTCCCTCTCTGTAGCTCACCCACTGCAGCTAAAAAGAAAGACACAGCCAGCATCTTCTCATCCAAGGTAGTCGCCTCTGAAAAGAGCAATGAAAGTGGTGAGTATGGCTTCAGATGAGCCTCCATTTCTGCTACACAATTTAAACTGTAGGGTCAGAGTTTGATGCAAACAACACCACAGATCCTGCGTGCACCGAAGGTTTAGGGTGGTGGTGTGTAATGGTGTCACAGCATATTTTCTTTGGATCTCCTACTATGAGTTGAGGATCCACACAGGCCAACTAAGCATTTTTTTTCTGACCATGTTTGTCCCATTAGGAGGATAGCATGCTGCTGCAAAGCTTCGCTTTACTCAAACAGCCACTATATTCCCCAGACCTCAGTCTAATAGAGCTCCTGTTGGAGTTTCAATAAAAGAAATCTGGGCTGATATTCAAACGGTCTGATCTATAAGTGACCTGCAGACACAGCAGCAGCTGAACGCTTATGTTTTTCTTGTAGACGAAGCCAAGTCTGACAGCGACGACGACGACGACAACAGCCCCGTGTTCTCCACCTACTCCAGCAGCTCTGCATTTGATAAAGCATCGCCAGCAAAGAAAGGTAAGAATGTCCAGGCATGCACTCCTGTCTGTCGTCTTATAGAGTGAAGCTTCTTTGTGACACACTGGGGTCGGCTCGAATGTGCCACAGTTATTGCTGATGCTTTAAGTGACTGTAAAGTGGAGCTTGTGCAGTATTTGAAAACCAGCTGTTTGTTTTCTGTAGCAGCTAAGAAGCCATCTGATGCAGTCCCTAAGCCTAAGAAACCACCAGCACCAAAAGCAAAAAAACCTGATAAATCCATCTGGGACTCTGACTCTGATACTGGCTCTAAGAAGCCTGCACCAGCTCTTAAAGGTAAAGCACACGGGCACGAAGAAGAAGAAATGTGAAAAAGTGACAGTGCAGGTTGTGAGCTTTTGTTCACGTGTTGCAGGTAAAGGCCGGGGGAGGAAGAGGAAGGGCTCTGGCTCTGAGGACGAGTACAGCCCCATGAAGAAGATGGCGAAGCCTCCGGGGAGAGTAAGTGCACACAGACAATATTTTACTGTGTGATTGTGGCAGCAGGGCCAGAACTGATGACCTGATCAGCTGGTTCCCCACCTTTCCACCCATCTTCTCAACACGACAAGCAGTTTGAAAAAAGGCAGCTGGAGTTAGGAAACATACAAATTTTAAATAAGTTTGCTCAGTTATGCTACATAAAGAACTGGTTTGTGCCAGGGGAAAAACGTACTGTGAGAAAATAAAAGCTTTAGAGGAAGATATCGTAAAAAGCAGAAGTTCATTTGATGCTCGGC
>VUQR01020549.1:32745-43951 GCA_015108515.1 Hemichromis elongatus
ATTCATTTCTAGCAGAGAATCTCCTCTGAGGTATATTTTTCACTCATAAAAGTGGTTTTTACACCATCGGCCAACAAGGTTGTGAATGTAGCAGCTTCAAATTGATAAATCTCAGACATGTTTGGGTCTCGGTGACCTCGAGGTCAGAGGTCGTGATACCACGGGTGTATCTGGTGAAGGTACGGGTCGCAGGGTCAGATCAGTGTAAACACACACGATACAGCCAGGGTGGAATAAAGGAGATTTGTCATTTGAGTGAATTATATTTCTATGTCCTCTCTTCGTTCGTAACAAGTGTAACTTCGTCGAGCTGTGGTTTGCGTTGCCTAACGAGGAGCGCAGTGACGTGAATGTTTCACGTGAGTGTTTCACGTTGTTCTGTGCAGAAGCCTCAGAAGCCTCCCTCAGATGACGAGGACGACAGCAACAGCATGAGCGGCCTGAGCGCTCCGACCCGTGACCGGCCGGGCCGCGCCAAGAAGGAGGTGAAGTACTTCAACGAGTCGGAGAACGAGGAAGAAGATGACGACGACATGTTCGATTAAAGTAGCCCGCCGTCACGCAGACGCCACCTGTATAGAAATTTGCCCTCCCTCCTCCTCTTCCCCACAGACTTTTGTACATTTCCTGTTACATTTTCTTTTCATTAATGGTGATGTTCAATGATTTTTAATGTGTAGATGTTTTACACTTTTTATTATTATACATATACAGGTTTCTTTTTTATGCTCATTGAAACGTTCTGTATTTGTCTGAAGCAGCTTTTAGAAATTTAGAATGCCGTGCTTTAGCACATTTTAATTGTTCAAATAATATGTACCTTTTGGAACATGAAGTTGGAAGTAAATGCTGAAATGTCCCCGAGTCTGCTGGTTTGATTCTTTCATTACCCAGTCACTGCTTCACTGATGTGATTCCACCAGTTTACACTAACCAATCTGTGCCTGCTCGTTTTACATTTAACGCCATTAATCTGCTTCTCTCACACACAAACCTACGTTGTGAGCAACAGAATCAGTGTTTCTTATTTAAAGTGGATTTAAAGTTGACACAACCAATATAGGAAGGGGGGAAAGCACTTGATACAGTGTGTATCTAGTAGTTTCACAATCATTGTTCATACCCAGAGTGTTTGCAGTTGCCTGTGACTACATGAGGTTTTTGTGCAGCTCTAGTTTGGGAGGAGACTCACACTTGTTACAGTAACTGTTAGAGACTAACTGTGGCAAAGCCAACAGTCACATCTATTAAATGCTTGTTTGCTTAATGTGCTGTTACATATGAAGGTGGCTTGTGTGATTCTGTTTAGCTAACCTTTAGAGGTGAGCTAGAGGTGATGCTCTAGATCAAGGGTCCCCAACCCGTCCTCAAGGGCCAGTGTCCCTGCAGGTTTTAAATGTGTCCTTGATCCATCACAGCTGATTTAAATGGATAAATTACCTCCCCAACATGTCTTGAAGTTCTCCAGAGGCCTGATAATGAATCAATCATTGACCCAGGGTGAGATCTAAAACCTGCAGTGACACCGGCCCTCGAGGACTGGGATCGGGGACCCTGCTCTAGATGCTTAACAACATAAAGAGCCTTGAGGTGACTGGTGTCATTTGGGGCTGTGTAAATAAAGCTGAAACACTGAAAAGGCATCACCCGTGTACACAGCTCTGTGTGGACTGGTTTATTCAACCATGAGACATGAATCAAACCCAAAAATAACCAAACGATGTTGGAAGAATACTAAAATGGACTGAAGTGATGTTTGTGCTTCTCAGAGCAGACTATCTGTTGTAATATGACGTCCAACATTGTTTCTGGTTTGGTGTTCTTCAAGCATGTGCACACACCAGTGTTTAAAATAAATATATTTTATTACTTTGCCAGGACAGTTCATGGTAAAGTTGAACAGTATATGAACATAAAAAGTATATGTTAATGTACAAAGACAGTAGTTATGATGGAGAATGGAAACCAATCAAAGCTGAAATCTCCAAAATCTCCCATAGTCGCCTTCAGCCTGCAGCCAGCAACAGAGGCTGGCTGATAAATGTACAACACATCCGACTGTCGAATGGGAGCACAACGTCTCATAGTAACACAAATACACAAGACTGCATATCATCGATTTTCTGATGGGACAGCTGACTGGGACCTCGTCTGTCCTGAATGTTCCTGGCAGACAAACGCGACAGACCTCCTGCTATGGCTGATGGTGAAGTTCACAGTCATGATTTCTGGCTCCTGATTAGCTTCATCTTGGGTTAGACTGATACTTGGGCAATGATGTGGAGACTTTAGACTCCTTTCTGGGTTTTTTATATTCACAACAGGGAAGTAAATCTGTAAATGTACTCTGTATGTCTGTAAATGGTAATCGATTCCTCGTGACTGTGACCAACTTTCCTTTTAACCAATTAGCATCTATTAAATCACCGGTGACCCTTTCATGGTCAGTGTACGGGTTATGTTGAGCACGTAGATTTTCATCTTCCAAATAAAGTCAACAAGGAAACAAAAAAATACGTTAAAATAAATAAATTAGATGAAATTAAGCACCACAAGGGTCAAATTTCACAGAAAGGGATAGATCCCGCCCCTAACCCTCGCCATGTCACCGGTGACCTGGACTCAGTAAGCAGGGGACACCTCACTGTTGAGTATCTGTGAAGGTCTGTATGAACTTGAGCTGATTATTGGTGCAGGATACTGACCAGTGCTCATTAGTCCTCATAATCCCATATCAGTCGAACTCAAGTTGGTACCTCGCCTGTTAACCAAGTAGCTGTCAGATGATTGATTTGATTGATTGATGACAGCCGACTGGCTTCCTGGCTGAGGGATGGGAGACGGAGCTCTGCTGTTTGACATGAACACAAACAGAAGACATCAAACATTGAGAGTTGAGGTGACTTGGTTGGCATTTGTCCCATTTGTCCAAAATGAAAGGCGTGCTGCGTTTTCCTCCTCCTCTTTTTCAGTGGGAGTTTATCTTTCTAAGCACAAACACAGAGCGCCGTTTCCACAGAGCTGCCGACTGGAATGCAAAGCACACACCATTTATATAACACCTCCGCAGTGAGCTAGATAGTAGAGTATTACAGTTACATCGGTACGACATTCAATGGAGACTAATAATTAATTCAGCACGGTGGAGTTCAGTCCCTGCTGCATCCAGGAGCCCGAGGGCTCATCGATGCTTCGGGACAGGATGCAGACATTCTTCAGCTGTGAGGAAAAAAAAGTCTCCCCAAAATCTCTCACCAGGAGAGCAAGTCAGAGAGAGAACCACAGGAGAACAGTTCCTATGATACACTGAGATGAAGTTCCTTAATACTGCACATCATTCTTCTGTCCAACACACGACTCACATCCAAGCACACAAACAATAACATAGACGTACTCTGGTTCCCTATGATATGTGTTCCCAGTGATACACTCTAGATTTGTAGAACTTGTCCCTTTAAGTGCTGCTTTTCTGTTTCTGATCAACAGTGAGACATTAAGAGTTCCAGCTGTGCTGCCACATGTTCCATAAGGGAAAACCCGGTCTGAACTTTGGAGACTTTTGGGACAAAAATCCTCCACATATGTTGTCCTAAGCAACCAAACGGAGCGTTATCCAATTAAAAAGCATCACTGTTCACCGAATCCTGATCAGTCCACTGAGACTTCAGTTATTTTAATCTGATACGAACGAGTAGAGTGTAGTACAATAGTGCGAGTGATTTTGAGTCCTTCTGTTGTGCAGTGCCAAAAACACACGAGCGCTGATGTTGAGTCCAGAATGACGCGTCATTGTTGTGCTTCAATAACAGCTATACCAACAGTGGACATCAGTTTATCATTGTGTTACTTTTTCTCTTTTTAACTTTGTTTTGTGTAGTAATCTGTTATCACAGCACTTTAAGCACATTTCAGCTGTTATACATTTTAAGTGTAACTTCACAGGATGGAGCGACACATGAAAAAGGATTCATGGTGTGAAACAGCATCTGAAATAAGCTGGCGTGCTCTGACAGCAGTCTGCGGCTGGTTGCCAGGAGGACACATACTAGCAAAGCGTGCTCCTCTGAAACACAAGAATGTTACATTGAACGGTACTGATTCTGAATCAAAGATCAATGTTGCTCAGTGGACCAGCATAGCTATTACACATTTTCACAGTGTAACCTGTTGTGCTACACTTTCTGACCTTTGGGTCACTTTACTGGAGGAATTTGCATCAATTCAGTTGGTAATGCAGAAAATGAAGAATGTCTCAATTTAATAGAAGACAGATTAGAAAACAGATCACTGAGAGCTGTCGATGTATTGTCTGACAAATCGTTGTGATCTTGCTAAACACTAATGTGACTTCTGCTGAATAGTACGAGACTTGAATAGACCGAGTAACCTGTACTGAACACATTTAGCACAGTTTTCACAGTGTAATCATTTTAGAACTAAACAGTAGAGAGTAGTTAAATAAACGTGTTAACTGAGCAACATTTGTTACGATTGTTATATTTTTTATAAAATGCTTACACTTGTTGCTGGAAAAATGATTGGAGCTGAAACAGGCGGCGCTCAGTCCATTTAGTGATATATGACACGTGCACAGAGAAAGCCCGGCTAGCTCAACGCGCTTCGACGAAGCCCTCAGAGTCCTGGTGCTGGTCGCAAAGGATCAAACTGACGTCTCTCAAGATTCAGTCTGTCTCAAGAACAAAGAAGGCAAATTTAATGTTATAATTAATGAGGTTCGCTGTAAGACAAACTTCTGTCTACATAGTAAACTCAGTTATTGTACTTAAGGCTCTAGTTCTGTTCACGAAAAGACACGAGGATGGTACTGATTCTCTCACCCCCCTATCTCACCCATGTGATCCCTCTGTGTGCTGATACACCCCAAACATCCTGCCACGGTCCATGCAAGAACTGCTACGTTCTGCTCACTTATATTCAGAATGCAACAAATTAACTGGTTAATTTAAAGGTTTACTTGAACCTGTTTGACTTGAAAGATTACAGTAAAATCTGGTTATGTCTCCTTTACTGCATCCTCTTTGAAATGAAGAAACATATTTTTTTCTAAAAATGTTAGAAATAAATCGTTATTTGCTTTTTGTACTTAATAGTTTTAAAGTTGAATGTTGTGCCGTCTGTTTTTGCGTTTGTTAATCGTCATTTTGTTCAGTTTTATAGTTACAGCTACTCATCAAAGCCTCACCATGTTTGTGTTCTACAGTTTCAGTGAGGAGCTACTTGATAACGAGGATCATAGAGACGATGTAATAAAGAGGAATGCAGTCATTATTCATCCTCCAGAGACACGGCTGTACTGAAGGATCTACATTATTTCTTAGAAGACGACATTAAAAGGTTATTTTTTTGTTCAGTAATGACCTCATCGATGGATAAAAAGGGCTTTTTGGAACACTTCACATAATAGTGAAACTGTCCAAAAAGAAGCTTTACTCTGCTGACTTTAGTCAATCTAAAGAGCGAGGTCAGCGTTTGGGGTCTTTCCACAACTCACCCCGCTGTGTGCTTTCCACAGTAGCGTACAGTTGTCAGGTGGTCATGTGTGTAGCTTTACCCGCGTGTTTCATTCATTCAAGCAAGAGACTTCTTAAAAGGGAGAGAAAAAAAGAGGTCGTGGAGCTCTTCTCTTAAGGCCATAATGGATCCACGTGCTGTTGGTAGTGCATGTTGTTAGCACTAGGGTCACACTGGTTAGGCTGACGTTCAAGCATTCATCGCTGCTGAGCTAATGTGGGCTGGGATCAAACCAGGATTAAGGATGCTGACAGAGAAACGAGGACTGTCCAGGAGCAGAGGAAGTCTCATTAGCTTGTTTTATGACAATAACGTAGGTGTTCTGCTCTATTTTAATCACCAAGTTACCTGCTAACACGGCAACCTGACTTAAAATAAGTGGCCAAACCAATGTGTTCTTGATTGCCTGAAGCCAGATGTTATCCACAACTAAAGTCCAGTTGAGGAAGTAGTTTGTGTAGCTTTCCTATGCAAAGAAAGGTCACTACCAACATTCTGACTGTGATGATTTTCAGCTTTACCTCCAAATAAAGTTATGCAACATACAGAAGTTATTTTAGGTAATTACAGTAATTCTTCGCGTTCTCAGATTTCATCAGTGAGTACAAATGAACAGTAAGATCAAATAATCTCCCTGTGATAGAATTTTGCCCAGCAACGGACTGACTGTCTTCAAATGTTCTCGTGTATCTTGTTGAGTATCTGTGGTGGGAATGCAGCCACAGACTTGGTTAAACCAGATGGCGACAACACAAGCAATCTCTTCCTGGATTTACAGTTATTCTCTCTCTGCTCCAAGGAGCAGACAGTAAACCTGAAGTATATTGTAACAGGGAAAAGGGTCCGCTGTGGTCACCACCTGTTGCAGAAAAGCCTCTGGTATCTGTCATCAGCCTGATTCCCCCAATCGGTTTTGACAAGAGCCACGGAATGAGTTGATTTCATAAACTGGTGTGTTTTCAGGCTAATCTTCTACATTAGGTCTCAGCAGTTTACCTGGAAGGTTGAAGCCAAACAGACATGAGCAATCCAATCGGTGTGATCAGCGAGCCTCGAGGCTTCTGCTCTTGTGCTTTCCTCCTTCGAGGAAACAAACGAACAAACTCGGCTGTCGGCATGAGAGAAACTTTGCGTTCTGGATGTACACTTGTTCGCGGAGAAATATGAACCCAAAATGGTTATAAAAGATAAAAAGTTTTAAATATAATAAGAAATATAAAATATTAGACCTCCACAATGTCTATATGCAGTAACCTTCTAGATAACTTTTTGAAGGACTTAAAATGAGCCCCGCTTCAATCCTTGATGTATCACCTCAGAGACAATGAATAAAGCACCACAAAATTCATCTTAGAAACAGAGACCTAGCCATTCGATGATATGTACAATGCATCTATGCCAACAATACAAGAGAAGAAAACAGATGACAGAGAAAGATTGTGAGAGCAGGAGAAAACACTTATCAAACTCCCGTCATGCAGATAAGGATTTACACAGGAGACCTGAGGAGTATTATCTCTGCTGGTTGGTGAGAGCTCTGCCTTCCTGTCACAGTCCCAGAGGCATGTCAAATAAGGGCTCACTGCAGAAATGTACACAAAGCAGGGATCCTTTGATGCCTCTGTGGTATATTCTTTTCAATGAAAGAATTTCGGGGAAATCGGAGAGAAAAACATGGGAAAAATGGAGGGATAATGGAATACCAAGCTAAGGAGTCAGGTTAGGTAGATATTAAGGGATGTACATCTTGCCCATCGTTTTGAGCAAAGCGATGCCAGAGAGTTTCCGAGGCCCCTGGTGCCTCCTAGGGCTCAATCCTGGGCGGTGTGGCCGTACCCCCCTCGTTGTCCGAGGAATTAGGGGATTCCACAGAAGCAGCATCCTTGTTGCGACTTCCCTTGCGGTTGAGTCTGGACCCCACCTCAGCTGAAGTGCTGCTGCCGCTGCTGCTGCTGCTGCTGCTCTGGCTGTCTTGGCCCTCTGAGTTCTCCAGCATCTCCTGGATTAGTGGTGGCATCGAACCTGGGATCTCCATTTTCAGAGAGATGACTCGTTCTGCTCCTGCGAGACCATGGCAAGAGAAAAACATTTTTGAAACTGGAAAATAGATCCTTACCATCTGTAGTCCTTTTCTCAATGTCAGCCATATAATACCTAAAATACTGGGAGTAGGGATGTGCACAAGTAGGCGACTAACTAGTTGGTACCAGACGTACTAGTCGTTTAATCTAAAGGTTTTACATTGTAGTTGATGCCCATGCTGGAGATTGTTGTTATCTAAATGTTATGCAGCCACTAGACAGAGCATCTATCTGTTTATTCAGGCCTGAACTTCATGCTAACACTGTTATCATTAGTTCTCTAAAGGTGAAAGAATGAGATCGCTGATACAAGCAGCTGAAAAGGAGCCAGCTGAGGCGGTTCCCTCCTGGCCTTTACCAGCCAGGCGAGACCCAGAGATCCCATCCGGATCAAGCCTGTGGATCATAGTGCACGACACGATTTTAAGTTGCAATTTGTTCATTTTTCAGACTGAACCAGAAAAAACACAGCATAAGAGTTATAAATTGAGTTGCTTTTATTTGATTGATAAATAAACATTTAATCCCATAGAAACAGGCCAGAAGATTGGCGGTAACAACAATCTAACCAACCAATCAGGCAGTCAGTCACAGATACTCCTGATGTCTGCTCGTTTTGTGTGTAAAGCACAGTCTTCCACTCCAAGCCCTCCACAAGGAAACCGAAGAGCTGTCAAAGGATGTCGGGGACAGTAAACCTGCACACAGCTGGAATGAGCTACAAAACAATCACTCAGAAGCTCGGTGAAGAGGTGACTGCTGACTGACCGTAAATGTTTGTGACTAGCACCAAAACCTTACTTATGTCAGTATTAAGTGTCCCATCCCTACAATCCCTAAATAAACAGAAATAGAAATAGCAGAAATACAAACTGACGTTGGTCTGGAGCTCCATTCAGGATCTTGCCTCATGGGGAGAGGGTGATCATGAGGAAGGTGGTGGAGCTCGGTAATGACATGAAGGCAGTGGGAACCAGCACAGATTTAACTCTTGCAGTGTGTGCAAGCTCCCCCGGCTCAAGACGACACAGGTACAGACACGTCTTCATTTTGCCAGTGAACATGAAATGATTCAGAGAAGGCTTCTGAATCCAAAATCAAGCTCTCTGCTGTAGGACTACTTCACCTCATTGAGGGGACAATACTGGCTTTTTATCTTTTCCTTTTAAAAACTGGTTGTTTATGAACATTTTTCATTTTTAGCACGAGTCACAAATGATGAGAGGCTGAAACATTGTAATTATTTGTGCTGTTATTCGTGGAGGTTTTAAAAACAAATCTGAGACCCATCCTCACAGTGACACCTGCTGACCAGCTATCCTCTATCTTTACAATGTTCTGTGACAGAAAGACACAGACAAGCACACACAACTCCAAACAAAGCTGCTTATTAATTATGATTCATGAATCTTTGAGAAACTGCTTTAAAAACAGGGAGAGAGAAATATTGACACTGTCAAAGACAACAAGCGAGAAAAGACAGACATGTTCAGTCTGATAAACACAGGCTTTCAGTGCTGGGCTCAGTCACTTATGGTTTTGATTGCGTTTGGTGGACTTTTGTTTATGTGATTTCATTCTTTTTTAAAAAGTGTAACATTTATTAAGTTTTCATGGGCTAATTCTGAATCCTTCTTCGGTGCAGTGTGCAGGTAACAGGCTAGCAGCATCAGCACATAGACAGGCCCCGGTGGGTCCAGGGATGTCCGATAAAGTGAATGTCCCTTCAGATGAATTCTACGGTTACACACAGACGTTACACTAATTCACACAATTTTGGTGAAACTGTTTGGTGAGGAGTTCAGTACTTCTACCGCAGTCACAGCAAGCAGCATGACTGAGGAAGTGGAAAAGTACCCTCCATGTGTTAATGTGCTCACAGTCAGCTGACTTATAGGCTGTGGAGAGTTCACTCATCCACCTCTGAACCTAGAGGTGAGGTCTGCCCTGTTTCTCCTCTGGGATCAAAGACACATACTTCCTATAACTATAGCTACAGTACTCTAAGAGTGTACTACTAAGTATTATTGTACATTTGTATCCATGTAATTTTTGTGTATGTATCCTTTTATTTTTGACAAAGCTTATAGTTATGGCTGAATTAGGTGTGTCTCTTATATTGATGTAAAGATCATTAATTAAAGACCATTGAGAGAAAAACATCCTTACCTAAAGGGCTAATTTTGCTGTGACGCTGAGACAAACCCCACTAGTGGAACTGATCACAGCCACAGAAACAGCAATGTGAAACAACAACACTCCAGACATGGAAGCAGAGCAACTGCAGACAAAGGTTTAGGCCTGTCAGCAATGCAAATTCCCCTTAATCCATTATCATGGAGGAGAGGAAGGCACTCACATCACCTAGCAATGACAACAACATTATCATCCTTCCGGCAGACAAGGGTAGGTGCACCGTTTTACTAAACCAGAAACACTACCATGAGAAAATCTTGTCACTGCTCAGTGACCAAAATACTTATGAGCCCCTGAAACGAGACCCAGGAAGTGGCTACAGGAAGAGGGCGATAGACCATCTGAAGCTGTTAGAACAAGACAATGCTATTGACTGGACCTCGTACCACAGGCTGCACCCAGGGGGCTCTGCACCAAGTCTGCATGGTTTAACAAAGATACATAAACAGGACACACCTTTAAGACCGATTGTCTGTATGATCAACTCAGTCACCTATAACATCCCTAAGTTTCTGGCTTTGATCCTCAACCCGCTGGTAGGCAGGTCTGAACACCACATCCAGAACACCTTGGATTTTCTTGAGAAGGTGAGGGATGTCATGGTCTCGTACCATGTTACATCTCTCTTCACGTGCATCCCAGTCACGGAAGCGTTGGGGGAAGTTCGTAAGAGATTACAGGATGACCCCAACCTCAGCAACAGGACCACTCTCAGCATCGACCAAGTGTGTTTGCTCTTTGAACTCTGTCATTCCACCTATTTCACATACAAGGGTCGGTTCTACAGGCAGAAACATGGGTGTGCCATGGGTTCCCCAGTTTCACCCATCGTGGCCAATTTGTACATAGAAGAAATGGAAAAGAGGGCTTTGCTATCCTACCCTGGAACACCACCAAGTCATTGGGTCAGGTATGTGGATGACACCTGGGTGAAAATCAAATCTCAGGATGTACCACAATTCACGGATCACATTAACTCGGTGGACCAACATATCAAATTCACCAGGGAGGATATGAAGAGTATCAGCTTAGCCTTCTCAGACTGTAAGGTTTCCATCAGTAATGTAATCTAAAAGCTGATGTGTAGCATAAACCTACACATACGGATCAGTATTTAAGGTTTGACTCTCACCATCCACTGGAGCATAAACTGGGTGTCATCAGGACGCTACAACACAGAGCCAACACCGTCCCCACAGACACAGCAGCCAGGGAAGCAGAGGAACATCACATCAAGAAGGTCCCTGAGTACATGTGGTTATCCCAGCTGGACATTAGTCAAAGCTGGGAAGGAGCCTAAAGAAAGCTCCAGCTGATCCAGGAGAGAAGGACAACCGCCGACTAAGTGAAAACCTGTAGTGATCCCGTACGTGTCAGGAGTATCGGAACAGCTGAGA
>VUQR01020552.1:0-13275 GCA_015108515.1 Hemichromis elongatus
TCTTGACTTGGTAAAAATCATTAATAGCATGGTGTTTCTATACATGTATTCCAGAGAAAAAAGTTGCATCATGACGCCGGTAGCAACAGTAGCTTCATAGCGAGAGTCCGCTGCTCTCGCCGGGCTCTAGTAATCCTTTACCTCCCAGTTTGCTATCGAGCAGGTGCCTCCGAAACCGTAAAAGCACTTTTGTAAATATATGATATCTTGATAAACCAAGCAGATATTTGAAGTTTACACAGCTAAATTCTCGCCTGAAAATAACTTAAAAGTTTATTTTGTGACCCAGAAAGAGTAATAAGAGTAATATTTAAAAGTTTTTGGCTGCACTCCTCCGCCATTGCCGTGTTTGAGTTTTGGACGAAATGCATTCTGGGATATTTAGCTGTACCAAGTCCGCACAAGTCACCACCGATGCATGCTCGAGTTCTAGTACTTGATCTCCGACTGAATACGTATCACAAGTACACAAGAACGCAAGTACACACAAGTACGCATATTGAGACAGGGCCATGGAGTTACTGCCGGAAAACACCTGCAAGGATGGAACAACCACACTCATATTTATTCAAATCTTAAAATAAATTAAAAAAAATGTTCACTTACCTTTTATTACCACACACCAAATCCTGTCGTTGGTACTTCCTGGGTTGTGTAGCCACTAGGTAACAAAAGCTCAACACTGCCCCTAGTGTCCTGGAGCACTTCCTTTGTTTTTTGAGTTTGTACATGCTTTGTCTCTAGGGGCCACTGTACTCAGTGTTTTCAACAGAGTGATCTTTTTTGGGTACTAGCAGCGTTGGGGGAGCGTACATACTCTAGTGATCAACACCTCAGCTAAACACAATAGAATTGGAGTTAAAAAATCAACTTCGTTAAACGATAGGGAAACATTAGACCTGGGTTAGCACAGACTGAACTTTTCGAGATATAGGGCATTGTCCTTTGCTAAAAAAAAACACTTTCTAAAATAAAATGTTAAATATAGCGATGACCTGCCCAAATAAAGTTCATGTTTGATAAACAGTTCCTCTGTTTTCCCCAGCATCACACTGAAGCTGCTTTGAATTTGTGGTTGGTGTTTAGCTGTCTTTCCTCTCTTTGTTTCTCTGCACTCGTGGGTTAATCTTGCTTTCTGCTTCTGGCTTGTAGGTGTCAGGATTAATTAAGTGAAGTCAAATTTCCAGACAGTTGGTATTTAAGCTGATTTATGACACTGATGCATCTTAATATGCAAGTGGGATAATGTGTGACTCTCCTTGTTGACCCCTGTGAGAACAGAGTGGGTTATTATGGAAAAGGGACATTAAATCTGTGGGTACAGAAACAGTGTGGTTACTAACCCGAGTATAACCAAGTGCCTTAAATAGAACAGATTAGAAGCAAGTTAGATTTGGGTAAAATTATTACATGTCTTCTCCTCCTCAAAATTCAAAGGAATGAGGATGTTAAGGGTTTTAAGTGTCATGAAAATGGGAGACACAGATATAATATTCCTCAAAGTTTATGGCTAGGTGTTTAAAATTAGAGGTTATATCAAAATGCAAACATGCAACTTTAACTTTTGGCAGACTTAAAAATATAGATGCAATTAAACGCTAATGGATTAGTGTAAAACTTTAATGTCCCTGCAGCACAGTTTACAGACAGAAGTCCAGCTCCAACACATCAAACATAGATCATTTCCATTATTTGGTTTTATGATATAAAATGCTACTACTAAATTGCCAGTCACATAAAAATCATAGATGAATTAGTGGCTAACCTCCAAATATTCTCATTGTTGGTGTGTGGTGTTTAGTGCTTTAAAATGTAGAAAGTCACGAAAAAGAACAGATAGTTGGTATAACACCTCAATCTTATTCCCAGGGTGCTAAATACATGCATGGAAGCTATGGGCATTTACCCAATAAGCCCTTTGGTGTTGGTGTCACAAAGCTGCATTAAAATGCTCCAAAAGGCTCAACCAGGGTCCGTGTTCTCTTTTATCACATATGGACATCATACCCACTGGGTACATGTCATTTTATGAGGGTTGCCTTTTTCCTCTTTTTGTTGCTCTCATTAGGGATCACTATAGTGGACCATCTGCCTCCATCGCGCCTTATCCCTAGCATTGTTCTCCATCATACCAGCCCGCATGTCCTCCTTCAGTACATCCATAAACCTCCTCTGAGGTCTTCCTCTTTTTTTACTGCCTGGAAGCTCCACCTTCACCATCCTTTGTCCAATATATCCACTAACTTCCTCAGCACATGTGACAGACCAACCTCTCTAACTTTGTCTCCAAACTGATAAATCTGAACTGCACCCTTAATGCAGTAATCTTTTCTAATCATGTCTATTGTACCACACAAACTGTGATCTCCTGACTGCCAAACTTCTAACCACCTCCATCCTCCAATCACCTGATGTGGACTATATATATATATATAAATCAAAGAAAAAATGGGTGAGGTAAAAGAAGCATGAAAACTAAGCTCATTTTGAATGTTAGTTATAGGAAAGCTTATTGTTGTAGGTTTATCTTGAGGTTAGCATAGGGAAACAAAAGGAGTGTGTGTGTGTGTGTGTGTGTGTGTAGGTGTGTGTGTGTGTGTTCAGGCTGGTGCCCCAGACTAAAAGAATTATCAGACTGTGTCAGGAGACAAACAGGATTATCTGTGTCTGTCTGTCTCTCACAGTCAATGACTCCATATATCCATCTATGATACTCGGCGGTTGCCATAGCAACCACTCTCCGCAGTGCACTTTTCACTTCATGATTAGATTCATGATCAGCTTCAATGAGTTTTACTGCTGGGATGTATCTGCTGTATTTTGCATTGATTGTATTGATTCCAAGTGCCCGGGTGGATGAGGCGACTAATCTGTGCAAGTTACATTAATCTGAATGAAACCTTGGCTGTCTTAAACCATTAGTTGGATCTGGAGGGTGGGCACCTTTCCATATTTCCTGAAATATCTCCTAATTCAGTTGTAGATCTTCATATGGTCAAAGTTTCAAATAATGATCCTTGTAAGTTAAGCTCAGAGATCGTGGATATCCCTGATATGGTTATCTTAGACACGCAAAGCTCTGGCTGAAGCCCCACCCTTTTCAAATCTTGCCTGAGGGGCAGCCAGTCAGAAGGGCTTCTGGGAGAAATATGTGCTATTGGCTCTTTTGGCAAATGTTCACATAATAATCTGATAAATAACGTGTCACCGTCACAACAGAACACCCACACATTTTGCAGAGAACTCAACACTCCACCGTGTCATCTTCCTGTTTCCTGTTAGGACATCACCTTTGATCATACCAGGCTCTGGTTGCCTAGGTAATGCTCTAATGTTAGTCAGTCATGTTAGTTAGTCAGTCAGCATCCTTTGTCTGTAAGTTTCCTACTTTATGTGATGTCCTTTGTCTGTTCTGCATGTTTCATTTTTCCTAATGAAAAAAAAAAAAAGCAGGATCTTCATTCTAATGCTCAACGCAGGTGAGAGGTTTAACTCAGTGTTCGCCCACTTTGGACCAACACCCCTCATCATTGCTTGTCACTGGGTTTATGTGGGCATCCCTTAAAGTATGATTTTCTCTTGCTCCACAGATTCAACACTACGTACTTATTTAGAATGCAGTAGCTCCATTTTTGACTTGGATTGTCTTGGGATCCCATTCCTGATGCACTCGTGCCCGTTCACTCACTGAATTAACAGTCACTAACAAACTGAGGTTTGCATCAGCACTCTGGCTTAAGGCTAATTTTCAAAGCAAGTTAAACTGTTACACTTGGCTTTGGGAGTTTATTTGTTCTGAAAATTATCTGATATTTTCAGACTAAATGTTAAATCTAAGTAATCAACAAACTAACAAAACAAAAAAGAAAATTGCATACCTCATAATTTTGTTTTTAACCTGTTATAAGAATTCAAGGGTTTTTTGTTGACTCTCCACTAAGTGCCACTTTTCCTTCCCCTAACATTTCTCTCCTTGGCCACACTTGACCATGAAACGTTTCTGCATATTAAAGTGTAAAAACACTTCCAGGGACAAACTGCAAGATCTGCTTTTTATTTTTTCAGCTTAAATAATAAGTTGTTTCTGTAACTGCATTCAAGTAGTAAGAGTGAATCCTCATGAGTTTGAATATTGATCAGCGATTTATTACCAAGCAAGAAATCTCTTCTCCTCCAAATTACCCAACATAGGAAACAAACTGCAAAGACCAGCCAGCACTCAGTCAACCAGAAAACAGCCAACGCTAACAACAATCATTGCTTTCCATCTGCCAAAGGCGCTCTGTGCAGGAAACAAATGAGGTAGCTGCGTGTTGTGACACTACATCACCAAAACACGAGAAGAGGAAAATTCCTCTGGTGGTTTTTAGTCTCCTAGTAGACTCGCTCAGAGTAACACTCCCACCTATATAAACTGCAAACACACAACAACCGGTGCTGCACACACTCATGGGCGCACTTCGAGGACATTTATCATGTTCAATTACCTTCAGCTGGGATTTCCAACCACACACGCACCTCCCGGTGAACCTTAACTTAGAGCTGGACATTTTCCTGGAACGGACACATCTCACCCCCTCCACATGCAAACCACTCTTTCTGTCTTTGCTGCTCCTTGTCTGGAGGTCCAGCATGTCTCGAACACATGAAATTACATTTCTTTCTCTCTAATGGGAAACACATTATTCAGGTATGAGAAGAAGCTAGAAACAGGGGAATGCTTTGGAAGCGGTTTGCCTTCACAGTGTTGATCCCCGCATCATTAGACAGTTCCTCCTGCTCTTCCTCCCAGATGTTCACCTCATCTAGATACACTCAATGAAAGGCTTATGGTACTTTAATAGAAGTGTGGATAGAATTATATGAGCTGTCAATCATGGCTTTGTACTGACAATGTGTTTGTCAGCACTTCAAGAAGGATTTTATTGGAGGCCTTTCTAAATTTTTATTGTCTTAACATCCAAATGGCCAATGATGAGCCACCTGGGTTTACGACTACAGTCGGGTTATGCTTTAAACACGTGGCAAATGATCGGCCTTTGAGAAACCAGACAATGTTATCTTTTTAAAAAAAGTCTTAAACTGTCATTTTGACATCAGTTTTTCTGGTAAGCTTTGATATTTGGGTGTGGAAATGCGCAAGAATCTGTAAAACCCTAGATAGACCCTACATGGGGTTCCAGTGGTCCGGTTAGATGCCAAGAGGTTCATGATTTGTCATCAGAAAGATCCAGCATGTCAGTTCTCTGTGTTTTTCTCCATCTTTCAGCTCTAAAGCAGCAGCACTACATAAATACTGACCTGAATATCGTCCGTTCTGTTCAGCCAGAGCTGCTGATCATTAAGGCCGGCCATAAAAGGATCATTTAAGGACAAACACACTCAACTGTGTGGTTGTTTGGCTTCGTTATTCATCTTCGAAATCACATGGTGGCTGATTCTGATTGGGCAATTAAAGCTTTAACAATACGCGCCACAATTAGAGAGCAATATGCACAAGTCCCAATCGTTTAGCTTCATTTAATCCGACAAGCTGGCAACAATAGAGAAAACTCACTCAACGTCTCTATTAGGGAGTGCTCTCAAGCTGGTTTCCCTTCCCAGTGCTCTATCTGCAGAAGTCAGGTGGGAACACAACAATAGCTCTCGTGATTGATAGACCTAAAACCAAAATGGCTAGAAAGGCCGAGGAGAGAAGTAATAATTGCGGTTTAATCTTGGTCATCCGGGGGAATTCAGAAGGCGAAGGCCATGTGCTGGTGTCCACCTACCCACCTAACTACAGGCAAAGGTCCTTATTATGGATCCAATATTAGTGAGGTCTCTTTGTCTTCTCTGTTGGGAACAGATTGTAATTAAAACTACAACAGGTATGCTAACTGTGTCTAACAAATTTCATAAAAACATGACAGACTGGACAGAGTGCAGAGGAGAACACACAGGATGGCTGGTGGATTGTGATTAGAGTTGCAGCTTTTTGTGTTTGTAGAAATTACTTCTGGCCATTTCCTTCTGATAAAGTGTTCAACGCCGCATGAGTTCATGGTATTTATACCATAAGTACTATACAGCAGACATTCTAAGCCTGTAGCAAAGGAAGGTATCATTCCAGACTTTACTAACCGATTTTTGTCATTTTAGGGTTATTTAGGGTTGAGTCTTGGAAAAGAAAAACCAAGTGAGCTCCAAGTGGTTAAGTTAATATATTCAGTCCAGTTATTGGCCAGATGTGTCTGGGGTTGGAGCAACAAAAGTAAATACAGGAAGAAGGCGCTGTGTAGTCGAGTACACTGAGAATTTACGTTAATTCCACAGCTAGCTAGCCCGTATGGACCTAATTGGTTCAGATCAGGGTTGGATCACGTTTACACCAAAAATGAACTGCACTGGAGTTCATTTGGAAGTGCAGAACCACCTCCTTCAGAAGGTGTTGGTACAGTTGTTTTGGTCCATCCCCAAGTGTGATTACTTTGTTCACACCTGCACAAACTAACCACATCAATGGGGGAAACACCCCGAGTTTGATTTAAAAGGACTATATGTGTGAAAACACCCTTAAAAATAAGAATTGGGTGCATGAGTTTGAAATTATTTTTAATTTTCTCTAATCCACACAGGGCCAAAATTATACATGCAGACGTAAAATTGTACAAACACACCACTAATATTTAGTTAAATGTCCCTTAGCAAGTTATACCTCAACCAGAAATTTGTGGTAGCCATCAGCAAGCTTCTGTAGACAACCCATTTGGCTGAATTAGTAGAATTCATTTATATTAGTTGGTTTACTTGCACAGACCTGGCTTTGAAGCATAGGCAACACATTTGAAATAAGGTTGAGGTCGGAGGTTGGGAAGGCCACTCCAGGAGTGTAATTTTTCCACCTTGGAAAAAGAACAAAATCATTAAAAGCTCTAAATTACCATGACATTAATGCCCATCATGGCAAACTTTTAATCATATATATGCTGGAATATCATATTATGCAAACAGTTTAAAATTGTGTTTTCTGTGTCATGAAAAATGTGTTTTAAAAGTCTTAAATTTAAGTCAATAAACACAAACATCCAACTTGTTTTCATATCTAAGTCAGTCTCAACCAACCACAAATCAAAGTGCCTCCAAAACACAGACAGAATGATGGAAATCTGTGAGCCCACCTGTTAGACTGATCAAAAACAAATATAGAATCCTCCATATTATTGTTAATTTATTAATTTGATAAATGCAGCCGTAAGTAGGCTCAGGGAAGAGGAGACGAGAGGAAACCAGATGTTGTGAGAGAAGGGTGGGAACATGAGATAAATGAGGTCAGACTGTGGAGCAGGAGCAAAGAAAAGAGAAAACATGAGAGAAACAAACAAAATCCCTCGAACGCAGCTGCAACCGTGGAAAAGCTCTCACTGTTGTTCCTCCTCGCCACAACTGAATTACCACATGTGGCAAATTGATGATGATTGAATAGGTACAAGCCAGCTGTTACTGAGGGACTTCCGATCAGTTTCACCTTTGGATTGAACTCGTGGTCTGAAATCCATTCCCAGCCTGCACTTTCACACAGACATCAACAATTTAACGTATTTAAACCAATGACTTAAAGTGAGTGCAGGTGAGGAGATGAGCTCTTATTTGAATATGGGAACATATGTATGAATGTTGGAGGGATTTGCATTTGTGGCTTTAATAGAGCCAGGAGTGACCATATTTAGATAATGGTGGAAAGCCTGAAGAACTACTCACTTTAATAGCATCGTAAATCTTTGTTAAAGATTAATAGTGTAAAGGCTTCTACTGAATTACATTATATTTTCTTAGCATAACCATTTTATTCCTCTAAATTTCCAATTGATAATAATTGTAATTTATTAATAACTATGAGGTTTGCTTTGTACATTTTTTTTTGCACTTGAGTCTTGCAGGGTCTGTAATGTAATTAATTTTAGGCTTATTTTCTCCTTAAGTTACATTTTTGTATGACTTTTATTGTGTTTTATCGTGTAAAGATATTTTATTAAATGTTCTACAAGTACACTTAATTAATATAAAGGTATCAGCTAACAAACCCAATGCAGTCAGCAAGCTGGAGCCATAGAGCATATGAAACTGCTGCACAGAGACAAACACCCTGTGATTAGTACTCAGCAACATCCAAATAAATATGTGGGAACTCTATAGCTATAGAGACCCCCCTTCCCCCTCTTTTTTTTTTGGATTCAAATTTTTTTTTTTCTGCTGTAAAATATTAAAGCTGTAACATTTTAACATAGAAGTCTACAGGGACTGACTCATTGATGGAGCTTCAAGTGGACAGTAAAAGAACTGCATGTTTTGGCACTAGACATTGGCTTTTTAAAAGAAGAAGAAGAAAAAAAAAGAAAGCCCATGTAAATACTGGATGTTACTACTCAGGTATACCAACCCGTTTTCTAACTCTGACAGGACACTGGAGCATTTTTGAATTTCAGTTGGTTAAATCAGCTGAAAGTTGAACTAGAAAAGTTCAGCAAGATCAAAATTCATATTATCATATTTTATCATATGTTATCATAGATCATATTTTAATCCAACTATGTTCAAAATATTTTTTTTGCAGTCAACTTTACCCTAGTTACCATCAATATGACCTGACTGATGTGATTTTCAGCTCTGGACTGTGAAATATTTTTTGTAGCAGAGAGAGAAAAAAAACAGCTAATCTGACAGACATGTTGGTGAGGTACACATCCTCCCAGATAGCTGCAGTGATCAGACATTTTAAGGTTTCTCTTTTCAAAAGAAAAAAAAAAAGGAATTAAGGAAAGCCAAACATGAGGCAGGCCATATTGTAACATCTGGGAACCCGTGTTGAAACAATGCCCCCACCCCCACCCTCGCTCCCCCCTGTGGACCATTAGGAGACTGATGAGTGAACAGTTAGTTGGATCAACTCAGCATGTCTGCTTCTACTGCTCGCTCTTTAATCATTCCTTATCTCCGCTGACATTACCACATCTCAGCCCCTCTCTCTCTCTTCCTCCCTCTCTCACATTCATCTAACACCTCCCTCCCTCCTCCGCCTCCTCCTGCATGCTGTTCATGGGTGGTGCTCTGTTTTGTTTTCAGGCACTGGACAGCACAATTTGGTGCCATCGTTTGTTGTGTCTGAAAATGGAGTGAAATGCCAAGGAGTGATAAATGCTAGCTGCAGATAGGTTGGATCTGAGTTGTTAGGCCTGAGCCAAAATCATCATCTCATGAATCAGATGCTGCCCTTTAATGATACAACAGAAAATATTTGCTTTCTTAGGCTTCAGTCTCATGTTCAGGCCTTAAAAAAAATTAGAAAAATAACCATAAATATTTTCTTATACTTTATAAGTGAGAGACATGGTACTCCAAAAATCCTGAACTGTAATCTGACTAACCCAGGCCAATTATTCCCTGTACAGTCATGCATGCTGTAAGGTCATCTGGAAGACTCATCTATGATCCATATTCAGTTTTCTGGCTGAGGGAAGAAGGTTTCTTATCCAAGATTTTACACTACAAGGTCCCGTCCATTAGGCCCGCGTTGCGGTAAAGTTGTCCTGTACCCACAGCAAAAAACAGCCTTAAACCGAAATGTTTCCACCTCTGTGCTTGACTGTGCAAATTGTGTACTTTGGGTCATGCTTAGCATTTGTCTGCAAAAACACGACAGCTTGTGTTGATGCTAAACAGCTTGTTTTAAAATGATCTGACCACAGCACTTTCACCCAAGCCTATGTGAATCATTCAGAAGTTTACTGCCAAACTCAAGACAGGCCTGTAAATGTGCCTCGTTGACCAGATTTCAATCCAGTACTTATCCATTACATCTTCATTTTCTCATCAAAGTTTTTACTGATGGTCTTGTAGCCCATTCCAAACTTCTGGAGGTCTGTTTTTCTCCCTGATGTCCATTAAAAGCTTGGTGGCCTTGCCCATGGTGCTGAAGAGTTGCAAATATGAGACACTGATTCTGTGGACATGTGTCTTTTATACACATAACAAGAAGTATTTGTACTTGATTGACTGATTAGAATCTGTACAAGTCAGAATCCTGGCAGGGATGTAGGAGATCAGATACTTCAACAACACTTAAATTTATACATTTTCAGTAATGCAGACTTTTTGGGGTTTTTTTGGGTTGATATTCTGTCTCTCTCCCTTAAAATACTATGACTAAAAAAAGAAAAAAAAGAAAGGAAGTTCCACTTCTGATCCTTTCTTTCTTACCTTTTAAAGCCTGAGATGACCATATTGGGCGACCCCCCCCATATGACTTCAGAAAGATCCAAGAGTAGAACAAACAGTGTTTGGAGCAGCAAGAGCCTCATGGGGATATTTGTATATACACTAACCTCACAATATGAAACTCTGCTCACATTTAAATTGAACCTACATCAGTGGAACAGGAGGTACATGACAGAATATAACGAAAAGCAGAATAGATCCACATACATATTTTAAAATATTTCAGGGTGGCATAATTTGTCTTGAGATTAAAATGAATCAAATCAATTTATGTTTCATGGATGATAATAGCCATACAGAGCTCGTGACCACGCAATATTTTCTCACAAATGTTTGCAGAAGGCTTCTACTTCAGGCTTATTTTCTCGAAAAATATCTCACCGCTTATTGTAGAATGAATGGAATTTCATACCGGATTATCTGTTGTTCTGTATTTTTTCATTAGCGTCAAACCTTCAGGTCTTTCTTGGTGAAGTTCATTAATTCATATCTTTCCATTGTCAAGCTTCATCTCCAATTACAATATGCCAGGGGAGCTTTTGATGCAGGCATCCCTTGAAGAAACTGTCAATATCAATATAACCATAATCCTCTTGAATTTCAATATTTTCATTACAGCACAGCATTTTTTTTTCCTGTTTCTTTCCATGGTTTACTTTTGTCTCTGATTGTCTTTGAACAAGTTTCACGGAATCAATCCCTCCTCTTTTTCGCTTACCGTTGGCGTCTCTTCCCCTCAGGAGGGATGTCATGAGTTTAATTGCCGCCAGGTGACGAGGAGCTTGGAAAAACAGAATTAACCTTGTCAGCCCAGAGGCATCCCTCTTCCTCTCCTCTATCCGATGCATCAATTAAAGTTAAGCCACCGTGGCCCCCTGGTTTCAGTAGGCTCACAGTCAGGTACACAAAGAAAGGAGGAGAGGTACAGTAGAGAGGAGGAG
Organism: Hemichromis elongatus; assembly: GCA_015108515.1. Lineage (NCBI taxonomy): Eukaryota > Metazoa > Chordata > Actinopteri > Cichliformes > Cichlidae > Hemichromis > Hemichromis elongatus. Next base: position 11,196 of record VUQR01020552.1, read on the forward strand.
GAGAAGAGAGATTTACAGGGGAGCGGACAGGGTGGATGAGAGAAACGAGACAATGAGCCAAGGAATGATAGACAGTTAGACTTGGCAGATAGACTGGCGACGGGATAAAGGGGATTCAGCTCTAGCAGGATTAGAAAGGAAGGATGATGGCACAAAGGCAGAGAGTAAGAGGGTCAAAAATGTGAGAGAGATGGAAAGAGATATGCATGTCGGTGAGAATGGGGGTAGATGGCAGGGATCTGGAGGAAGAAAGCAAGAACAGGACAAAGATGAGGATGTAACAGAGATCATTTGTATTTGTGTGAGTGAAACGTACCCAGGCCACAGGTGGGTTTTTTAACCACCTGTAGAAATTCTGAAAAATGAAAAAAAACTCTGATTGAATTTGTGATATTACAGTGTACTTGGGGGGGTACACACAATGCCTCACATCAAATTAAGCAGAATATTGGTAGTAAATCAAGGAGCTAGCAAGCTAACTGATTGCAGTTTGAAAGATATGTAGCTAATTTGTTACCTGTTATGGTAAACCAGGTTTATGACCAAAGCCTATTTAGAGTATACATTTTAATTCCTGTCTATCTCACTGTACAGAATCTCGCTGCAGAGCAAAGGCCTAAAAAAAGTCTCTTGAATGAGGAAGTCTAGAGAGTAGCAGTCCCCCAGTAGTTACAATGTCTTTGATGGTAAGTTCTTTATTTTCACTGAAAAAATTACCGGTGGGACTTAATTAAAAAATTTATCTAATTAATTAGAGGCTTCGCAATTAATTAATCTTGATTCGCACATGAAAATGTTTTTTTTTTATTTTAAAGGGTTTTGGTGGATGACAGAATAAATAATATACATGGACATGAATATCGTAAACTCAAGCTCTTTTAATGTATGGGGATAAAGCATTTAATCTGCAAAACAGAAAAAAATATACAGTACATTTTCAAAATGGTATTGTCTTTAAATAAAAATAATAAATATTTAGATAAAAATTGAAGTTTTTCAACCTAAAAAAATAAGACAGAAACATAAATGGTTATTTGACCAGCTTCACCTTTAAACTCTGAGTAACCTTAGCCAACATTATTTTGTACATTAGGCTACAACAGTGTGATCATCGAATATTTTAGTGCAAAAAATCACAAACCCATTGGACTCACAATACCTCCATACTTATTTACTGTTTGTCTCTTTCAGCCAGTTACTTAGACAAACTAGCCTGCTCACATTTTCAGAGCTTAAGGCAGCTAACTTGAACAGTCTCTCAAATGGGAAAGAAGTGGCAGGACTAATCCAATACTTGCGGGCCAGGACAGACAGCTATGGGTGGGTCCCTGCTCGACTGGACCACCACTGCGGCGGACAGTCTGTCTCACTGATGGTAGATTCTGCTCTGTACAAACTCAGGGCCCTCTTACACAGGGCTTAATCATCTGAATCAGAGTCTGAAGACAATGACGAGAGGAGGAGGCTCTTTGTTTTTGCTGGCTCCTTTGTGGTGGCATCTTTACACTGTTCCTGCAGCAGGACCTCAAGGCAGGTCCAAACTTCTACTGACTCTCCCCTTGCAAGAAACTTTAAATCCTTAAAGTGAGAGTCAAGCACAGTAGCTATCAGGAGTAGGGATGGGTATCGAAAACCGGTTCTTATTGAGAACCGGTTCCCACTGTTTCGATTCCGTGGAATCGTTAACAATTTTTACAAACGATTTCCTTATCGATTCCCGTAGCCTCGAATGACGTCACCACGTTGCGTAGCGTCTTTTAGCCAGTACATGGCGGCTAAGCGGTACAAACGCTCAAAAGTCCGGTTATATTTTATGAAAAAGGATGACAACAGGGCAACTTGCAATACTTGCAAAGTAGAGATTTCATCAAAGGGAGGAAACACTACAAATATGCAAAAGCATTTGCTCGAAAAATGCGACTGCTTTAAATGAATGTCGTGTTTTTGATCCGCTCCGGACTAGCAAAGCTCAACCCAGCAGCAGCGGTAGTGTTTGGACGTCCTCTCCCGTTAATACTGCAGGTAACTAATCAACTAGCATTGCATATTATGTTAGCGCGATTTGCCTTATTACAAAAGC
>VUQR01020556.1:23089-33648 GCA_015108515.1 Hemichromis elongatus
TGTAGACGGGGAGATCTTTGGCACATTTCAGCACTACAAAGACGTCTGGTTTCCATTTGTCGCCAAGTTTATGTTTACCTCTAAGTCTCATGTTCCGCACCAACTTTCAACTACTTTCAACTTCCAGCTTGGATGGTATAATACGCTGGTCAAATCGAGTCTTGTTTCTCTCAGCGTTCTTCGCAGCATTCTTTGAAGATAGCAGATAACTTTCTTTCAACCTAGCTTTTAAGTCTTGTACATACTGTGTGGCTGATGTTCTTTTTCACATACAGGGAGATTAAAACGTCCATGCATGCATTTATTGGACCAACCAATGCTCAGGTGGGAAGGTCTCTTAGAGCCATTTTATGTGGATGTGTCACCACTTTTACCACTTTTTCTGGGGGAAAACCCAAACTTTCACCTACATAGAGAGAAAACTGGATGCTCAGGAACCCCCAAGCCTCAAATGTGACCTGGAAACTGCTGGGAAACCAGCGACACCGTTTCACAGTAAGGCAAGTTTTACATCGCCATGGACTGAGTGGCTGTCGACCAAGAAAGAAGTTGATGCTCCAAAACAGACACCTTCAAGTTGCACTGAAATTTGCAGCTGAGGCTTTCAAATCTAAAAACACTGACAACAGTCTGGAACGAGAGCGGTAGTACGTGGTGACGAAAAAAAGATCACGCAACTGGACAATGACCCCAAACAGAACGGCTGAAAAGAAAAAAGTTAAGGTGTCACAATAGCCCAAAGTCAGGACCTCAACCTGGTTAAAATGTTGTGGTAGGACCCTAAGAGAGCTGTACATAATCAAATGGCCACATTATGAAGGAACTGAAGCGGCGTTGCAAAGAAAAATGGGCCAAAATCCCTGGAATATCTATGGCAATCATGGGGTATTAATGATGTGCTATAAAATGTCAAATGTTGATATTCATCTCAGGCTTCATTTACCTAAATTTAAAACTTGAGACTAATTTTAAGACCTTTTTTTTTTTACCCCTCCCCCCACAATGACTGTGAAAACTCCCAGAATATAAACAGTCGAGATGCTGTCACATTTCAGTGAGTCATATCAGTGAAAATAAAGCCCTGTCATCTTAGTGGCATTGATCCCTACTGAAGGCTTATTTCCACTGATGGGAAGACTCTGGGAGATTGCGCTTACCTTTCTTCCAATCTCCGGCTATGTTTCTGAGCGAGCAGTATATCTGCGGGTCTATAAGTCTGGAAAAGCCACAACAATAAAATAATGTGACAGGGGTTGAAGCAGTTTGACTTTGTCTTCAAAGGGGATTGTAGCGAGATGCAGTAATCTGTGTAATACAGGCTCAAATTGCAGCTTTTAGCAGGGCTTTCATAACCACTCTCTCGCCAGGCACTTTCTGTACTGAAACACTCTTACTCTCTATCATCAGAAAATTATGAATTGCTGTTGTTCTTAAGCTTTCTGATGCCTCCACACTGAGCTGCATTATCAGGGTCATGCAAACTACCTGCCAAGGTGACGACCGTTAAGGTTTTTTAGTCGTGACCCCGCGTGTCTGTTAGTACAAATAAATATATGCACCTCATGTGTTTACGTTACACTGTATGTATTTAAAGTTGTGCTCAGTTTGTCCGTTGGTGCCACGAGGAGACTAGGACAACTTCAAAGAATTAGCACCCACAGCCGAGAATGACACTGAAGCTCTTGTTTAAAGCATTAAAAGTGAGCACGATTATGATATGAAACCCTACAAATACGCCGCCCACAGAAACCACTAATGTGTGCTGTATTTCTTTGACTTGATACCATACCAAATAAGTAAGATGACAGAATAATATAGAGATAAAATCAGCATAGGGTTTACGTGAGGCGGTGGACCCAAACAGAGATGAGCCTTAAGAAAAGCTTCATTGCTCCCTGTTATAAAGTCTTCTGCAGGAGGAACGAACGCCAACCTTCCCAGAGCTGCTCCCTGAATTCATGTTTTAATGATAGTGGTGGAAAGTGCTATTTAAAATTTAAAATTAAAATCTTCATTTTCCTTCCATATTTTACTGGTTTATTTGCTATTGCAAGGCAGAGATATTTGCAGAACGGGGACATTCCTAACATCGTTCCAACCAAATGGAGCGATGTTTGGATGCCAGCAGCCTGCCTGCTGCTTCATGCTGGTTTTTACAAACAAGCTTGACTCAATTGATACCGGCAATAACCACCCACTGGTCAGCTATCGCACTAAGCTTCCTGCAGCTTTAAACTCGCTCTCCCTTTCTGTGGGAAAACATTTGAAACTAATACAAAGATTCAGGGTTAGCAGTAAGGTTGTCGCACATGTTATAAAATGCTCCCACTTACATAAAAATCCAACAAAAATACTTTAAATCCTCACTTAACTAAAGAAGTATTCAGATATGTATAAGTAACTAAATGTAAATATCAAAAGTAATTATTTCTTTTCTTTTATTTGCAAAAAGTCAGCGCCTGTGACTGATGCATTTTGAAATAATACATAATCAGATTACGTAATCAGATTACATTTATTACTTAGCAACACTGTTATTTGTGTTCTCCAATTATATGCATATTATGTTGTGTTAATTTAACATATTGTTACCTGACAATGCATCATGCAATATTAAAGAATTATCTAACAGGAGAGACATAAGTAAGCAATAGATTACATAAAAAACAAGTAATAGTAATACATTTTTTACTCAATACTAGTTTTGAGATGCTTCATGGGCGAGTAAAATGTGGTGGTCCTTGGAGGTCAAATGCAACTTAATAAAACACCACTAAACAGAAAAATGTTGCAAAAGCAAACAAAACCCAACTAATGTGTTTCTGGGGAGAGAACAATGTGACGGACGAGCCGCAGAAATGACAAGCTAACAGTAAACAGCTTTTTGGTGTTTTGTGAGATTTTGTTTCTTTCTACTTCCGTAGTGTTTTATGTGGCTTCCTTTATGTTTTGTGTGTGTTTGTAGTTTCAGTGCATTTTACCATTCAGGGCCACTTTAGTAAAAAACAACAGAGAATTCCTTTAGCTTTGGAAAAGATGTTTAGAAGGGATGTTATTATTTTTAGACACCTCAAACATAACATGGAAACACAACTATGCATGATTTTTTTTTTGGTAGGTTATTGTTGTAGCAACACTGCAAACTACATGTAAAAATGGCCTGTATTTGTATAGTGCTTTACTTAGTCCCTAAGGACCCCAAAGCGCTTTACTCTACATTCAGTCATCCACACATTCACACACTGGTGATGGTGAGCTACATTGTAGCCACAGCTGCCCTGGCGTGCACTGACAGAGGCGAGGCTGCCGGACACTGGCGCCACCGGGCCCTCTGACCACCACCAGTATGAAACGGGTGAAGTGTCTTGCCCAAGGACACAACGGCCGAGACTGTCGGAGCATCTCTGGGCTCAAACCGGCAACCTTACAAGACGAACTGCCAACTCTTTCAGAAACGATCGCCACCGCTCCATGTAGTAGTGGAGTGATGTCATTGTGGGCCATATACGTTCCACTTTGATCTTAAGTGAGTCAGACCCTTTTCTCTCAATGTGGAGTAGTTTAACTGCACATTTCATCTCTGAGATATCTCAATATAAGAAAAAGAAGTGCGATTTGCTGCTGTGGTTAATGAAAGAAATCTGTCACCACAACTCTTCAGCCTTAAATTGTAATAAAATGAATCCGCAAAGTTATGGAAAAGCTTCTGCTGACTCATTGCTCACAAGGTCTCCTGTAATTATACAGAGGGAGGTTTTTAATAATTCACAGAAAATATCCTATTTTATTTATTTTACTTTGAAGACATTGTAAAAAAAAGAAAAAAAAAGAAAAATGAAATGATAGGCTGTGTTGGTTGTTAGAGCTGAAAGTCCAAAATGTATGTCGACAAGACGTCTAGTGGGCCTTATTGGAGTCTTTGCTGGGATAATTCTGGCCCGGGGGCCTTTTGTTTGACACCCTTGTAGCAGAGAATAAGCTTGAAGTAGCAGAGAATGAATATCTAAGCAGAACAGAGCTGAAAATGTATCACCACACTGCCTGCACATCCTACCTTTTTTTTGTAGTGTTTAGTATTAGCCTGACGGTTGTACAGTAAAACTGCATTTTTTCCCAAATTACTTTGATCAGTGTTGTTTTTCAGTAGCTAATGAAACAACTTACCCGCCTATAGCACAAACCCAAGCAGTCATGTGTAACACAGGCTAACTAAACTATCATGCACTGTATTGTTAAGCATGGCAATGAAGTAAAACTACAAAATATTAACCGAACTGTAAATCACATTTCCCCAGAAACCCCTAAGTTTGCCCTTTTCCATCTGTTTTACGTGCTTCGGTGTAGAGTTCCCATCTGTGTTATATCTGCTGTAAATCACAGTTGCTGCAATGTGACAAAGGCAGAATGGGCGAGTTCACCTGTAGACCCCGAGATTTTCTTCCTTTAGTAACTTAATGCACAGCACAGCGCTGTGAAGCCAGCCTCTTAAGAACCCTACTTATCCCACGGTTCAGCACTCCTCTTTCCTTTTACACTCGCAAAGTTAATGTGCTGTAGAGAAAATGACTGGATCCCTCATGCTTGAATAGAGAAGGGCGAGAGCTCCGGTTTCCAAAAAAACCGTCGCAAATTACAGCTCGGGAGGAGGAAAAGGAACACTTTGCACAGAATCACTCGAATCACAAAATGCAAATGGAAGTAAAAAATGTAACACTGGTTACAGCAAAGCTATGGTGCTGCCCATCGATGACACCTGCCGCGACAAAAGAATCAATACCACTTTAGGCCGAAAGCTTCAAATAAAGGCTCTGAAAAGGAAAACAGTTGCCTTCTGTCTCTTTGTTGTAGCTTTCACTTGCAATGCCACTGCTTTCAATTTACAACACTGCAAAAAGACCTCAATGTTTTCCTCTTGTTTTTGTCCGCGTGGTTTAAACGTAGCCCGACTGCCAGGCCGGTGGTACCGATGGGGAACAGTGGACAATAGAGTGCCAAGTTGATTTCCTATTATCTGTGGAGGAGAAACTCTTTTGTCTTTGGATGGGCGCTATAATGGATTGTAATGAGAGAGTTGAGGTGTCTGTGGAGGAGTACCGCAGTGCAACAAGAAGGCCAATTTCTTCCTTCTAATTTAGTTTGTGTTTGCCCCCTAAACCTGTTTCCTCATTGTGTCAGGTCCTAATACTGTCAGTACATCAAGAGACAGACAGAGAGCGCCTGTCAGTGTTTGTGTGTCTGTATGGCAAGTGCGTTTAGGGTGCATGCGTATGAAAAAAGGGCGCGCATGCAAATGTGTGTGTGTTACTTTGATTTTGTTTTTCTGGACTGTGTGGTCTCTATCGGTTTCTGAGATCTAACCGCATTTTCTCATCCTGTCCTCTTTTTTCCCCCCGCCGCTCCCTCCTGTCCGTCTCTTAGTCTCTCTATCCCCCTCTCTCTTAATCCTCCCACAGTCTCTCTGCCTCTCTCTCTCTCTCCCTCTCGTCCTCCTCCTCCTAACTGCTCCTGTGGGGCTCCTCTGGGTGTATCTTTCCTGTTTTCCTCACACTCATCCAATGCAATTTTCTCTTTATCAACATTTGATTTCCACTGAGTGAGTTGTTCTCTGCACAGAGAGAGCCAAGAGACACAGGGTTAGGGTAAAAAAAAAAGAAAAAAAATGCAAGAAGAGCATTTATCTAACTTCCACCTCCCCTTTTTCCAATCTTCAACGGCTCTTTATCTCCCTCCACCTCTCCTCTCTATCGTTTTCACTCCTGCTTCTCTTTCACCTACACTCCTGCCAAATGTGGCCTCTGTTTGTTAGCAGATATGACCATCAGCTTGTATCGTGCCACCTCGCTGTTCACTACGCGCTGCACCTCTTAGTTTGGCGTACAGCCGCTGCAAACTTTCAAAATCTAACGTCGCATCAGCACGCGTAACTTACAAAATAAAAGCCATCGTATTTTTTTTTTTTTAAATCCTGAGCTAGAAAACTTAAAGAGTCCTTTAAACACTTTTCAGATTTCACTGAAAAGGTTTGATTGATCCTGTTTTTTTTTGTTTGGTTGGTTTTTTTTGCTTCGGCTTTTGCTCGTTGAGGTTTATTAGCCCTCCTTGTTTGGCTTTAATAAGCTAAATCTCACCTGCGCTCCATCAGTGACCCCCTCCCATCCATGCTAACAGACAGCAGCTATGAACCTTGGCCTCATTCTATAAAAAAAGAGTGAAAAAAAAAGCCTCCTCTCATTTTTTTGCCCCCACGCCTAAAGACATCCATTGTGACAAATTCATAATTCAAAGCCCTTTTAATGATGTGATTAAAAAGTCATTTTCAGCGTCTTTGTAGCCCCTCCACCCTCACACACACACACAGGCTAAAACACATTTTTTCCTCCTATCCTTCCTTCCCACTCTCCATATTTTGTCTGCGCAGTGAAAGTTTCTAATTTGCTTGTAATGAAAGCTAACTTCTAATGAGCCCCTCACTTGCTCCTCCTCTTCGCCCTGTTTTTGCGTCTCTCCTGAGCAGCTTTGATCTTTTAGGGCACATTTGATAATTTGTTGCCTCGTGTTTGGAGACTGATGCATCGCAGCTTGTTGCATAACAAAGTCCCCACGAGAGATACGCTAATGGGGGGCTTTGTGGCAAGGTGGCTGCCGATTGGAACTTATTATCAGCGCTGGGAATCGTTACGTCAGCTGCGACTTCGGCGTTGCACTTCCCAGAATTACTGCAAACGGGATCACACTGACCTTTACAATATCCTTATAACATAAGTTGCTTCTGTTTTTTTATCTAGTTATTCATCAAACTATTCATTTAAATGCTAATCTCTACTATTGCAATGGATACTTTCCTTCAAATATGTAGTCCCTCTTCTTATATTTTTAAAAAATTAATATATTTTACTTTATCTTGAAAGCAAAATGGCCTTTGTTCTCTGCAGAGTTGGTTCACATAAACATTTCATTTGATGTCATTTGATGTGGTGGTATTTTGCATTTCTTTTGGTTCAAAGGTAAAATTCAGACCAGTAAAAACGTTTTTCCCAAGCAGAAGATAAGAGCTTATTGTTAAACAGTCTTTTTTTAATTGGTGTGGAATTATCTGAGTGTGAAGCAACGTGACAAAAGATAGAAAAAAGCACCGGCTTCCTATTTCAAACTGCACAAATATTAGCTTTTAATATTGTAACGTTAAGCATACTTTCCCCTGAGGAAAAATGATTTCTTTGCTTTTATTGCATTTAGCCAAGTCGTTTCTGTCTATAGCCACACTTTTATATTCCTATGCTACAGTTTTAGTCAAAGCCACAACCTACTTGTGTGTGTGTCCCTTTAAATACTGCATTTTATCTTTTTAATGCCTACAGACTGTATGTGAAAAACATCACCCAACTGTTAGTGGACTCTCACTCGGTATCACTCAGTGCTGTTTTTTTTTCTTTCTTTCTTTTAACCATATTTGATGCAATTTAGACAACACAGAGTTCTACTTCATCACTTAAATCGAATAGGAAGGTGCAGAATTAGAGTAGTGTTCTTTGATAGGCTATGAAAGTTTAATCATAAAAACACACATGGAGACATGTTTTTTTGATAACAGATAACAATGCTTTGGATATGAGCTATTTGCTGATATAGTGGTATCTGCGTTTATAAGAGGCGATAAAGTGAAAATATAAAGAAGAGAAGTTAGAAACACCCTTCAGCCATGCTATGATGTAGGATGTTGCACAGGTCGTCTACTCGAGGGCACTCTGAACAGTGCAGAGCATAAATGAGTAGGGCCTGACTTAGACTTTTGCAGTTTTGTAGAGCCGACACAGAGCATTTTCATGTCACGCCCCTGCCCCTAGGCGTCTCGCAGTAACGCAAAAGGTACCCTTTCATGTCCTGATAAAAGCCAGCCCTAACCCTAACCCTAACCTTAACCTTAACAATAACCTTAATACCTTTATAGATTCATACAAACCCACCCTCATGCCTCTGAACGCGTAACGTACCGACCGTTTGCCACAGTCGTCGGTATGTTACGCTCTGGGATGAGAACCTGGTGTCCAACAACATAATGTACACTACATAAGTGGCTGGCAAGGTGTTGGCATCTATGCTTGTGCTGGTCAAATAACCTTGTGGTTGTGTCCCAGACTCTTGTCCCTCCTGTGGTCAGTTATTTCAGGGGCAAACATATTTGTTCCTCAGCTCTTCCAGGTTTCCCTTGGTATGTTTATTCATGTCCACTCACCCTGCCAGGAATCTGCTGACATCTGTGAATCCTTTTATTGATGCTATGATTATTAGTCCTCATGCTAGGACAATGATTATTATTCTGTCACAGATACATGAAAAAAAAATGCTGTGAAAAAGTAGCTGGAAGTGCACAGGAGGAATCCAGAGTACTGAACGGGCCAATCACAACAGCTGTGGGCTGCGTTGATACAATGTGTGCACATCAGGTTACACTGTAGGTTACTTAGTAGGGATTCAGAGAGGTTTGCAGTTACAACACAAGCTCAGTTTTACTCGGCTTGCAACTAAAACCATAAAGCCATGTTATCCTAATATAGACTCAAAAATAATCACACGTAAACGATGCTAGGGAAATCTGTTCATGTTTCTTGGGTCTGACAGAAAAAAAATCAGCCAATATATCAGCTTTTTAAATCACTGTCAACGTTCTGTCAAGAGGCTGACGTCTGTGACTAGAATTAGCAGAGCGGACATGTGTCACCTCCTGTCGTTCAAATTGGCCACTTTTGAACGACTTGGGCCTAAGAAAGAGATGAGGTCATAAAGGAAATGTACACTTCTGTGCAATAATAACCCTTTTTTATGTCTTGCTGTAAACATGGTTATTTCCACTGTAAAGTTGAGTATTTAAAGGATATGGGGATTGACTTAATTTTGGAGCTAGCTTCAAGCAGCCACTTTGGGAACTGCAGTTTTGGCACTTCCTCGGTGGCTTCATTTTTCAAAGCCAGGTGTTTCTTATTGGCGGTGTCATCAGGCTGACCAACTGAGCACATAAACCAAGGAATAAAACGGAGTAAATATCTTTGAGTGTGTGTGTGTGTGTGTGTGTGTGTGAGATAGCTAAGGTCAAGCCCGGGGGTTGGATAAAATTGCCAAAATCAAGCAAAGGACTCATTTTTTGGGTAGGGAAATTCCTTGGCTTCCCTTCTCACAAATCACCCACTGACCATTGGAGTGTGTGTGTGTTGGTATGTGTGTGCGTTTATATATGCATTTCTCCAACCAAAGCACCATCAATCCTTGTACTCTATACTTGTATCTGTGCATCTCTGTGAACGGTGAGTGTGCTCGTGTGTCTGTTGAGATAGACACATCTGTGGGCACAGTAGCTATTATGGAGCCAACAGTGCCACGGTGCTCCATTAATAAAAGAGGCAGAGGCAGTCGGAGGTTGGTCCCCAGATAGCTGGCCTGACTCTTTCCTCTGTGTGTGTGTCTGTGTGTGTGTGTGTGTGCGTGTAAGCATATCTGTCATTGAGGAAAGACCACAATGGGTTGGTCAGAAAAATACAGTTACAGCAACCCCTGCTTCTAGCCCCACCCTGCTGTCTCTGTGTGGTCCACTGACCCATCGCACACTCAGAGTCACACACACACGGACACACACACACCTCTTAGGGCAGCATAAGCCCAGTCACTCTGTGTGTGTGTGTGTGTGTGTCTAAAAAAAGATTGTGGGTATTCAGTGTGTAGAGCAGGAGGTGAAGGTAGGTGTGTGTCTGTGTGTGCGCGCGTGTTTATGCGTTGCATATGTGTGTGCAAAAACGGAACAGCTGTGCGAGTGCGTGTTTCCTGTGTTCAGAGGTTAAAATAAGACAAAGCAGGAAAGGAACTAGGAAACAATCCATCCTCGAGGATGTGGCACAAAGTACGTGAACTCAAAGAGCACACGCATACACACACACACGTAATGCAAAAACTTCACACTAAAAAACTTGAGAGTCATGCTCATATCTCACCCACACACACGCATTTATTTAGTTATTATTTTTTTTTTACAGCTGAACAAAGACGGGAAGACGCGCAGAAAGCGTACAACAACACAGACACATGCACTTTGTGTGTGTGTGTGTACACTTTGTAACTGACTTTCAGCCACAGAAGAAAGCTGCAACTTGTCCGGCATAAGAGTTTAATGTTGGGCCATGATGGAGCACTGCAAAACAACACCATTAAAATAAATGGTCAAGCTGTCACGGCATCAATTAAACTGACAGCCTCTGTCTCTCCCGTACACACACACACACACACACACACACACACACACACACACACACACATAAGAGGATTCTAAATCTTTTCCCAAACCATAAGCCCCGTCTCTCTCTCTCACTCTCTCACTTTCTATCTGTCTCCGTCTCTTTTTGTCTTTCGTTTCATCCTCTGTAACTTGCTCATTACCTGTCTCGGCCAACAGTTCTGTCTCTATGATCAATGCCTCCTGTCGTTTTCCTCTATCCACATGTATCCTTTTCTTTCCCTCCACCCCATCCCCCCCCCCCCCCCTTCTTCCCTTTTTTTTTTTTTTTTGATTTTAC
>VUQR01020557.1:0-11825 GCA_015108515.1 Hemichromis elongatus
GAATACGCAGACGACGCGACAAGGACCAAAGGCAAACACACACAATAAATGCACGCAAGGTAACCAGGGAATCACACACAGGAGGGGAGCACAGCTGAAACTAATTCACACATGACGAGGCAATACACAAGTTAACACAGTGACGACTGACACAGACTTTCAAAGTAAAACAGGAAATACAAACACAAACAACACGAAGAGGCACAGAAGGGAGGAACCTAAACACAAACTCCAACCCTAATACAAATACAAAATAAAGAGAAACACAAGAAGGTGGAAGAGAAACACAAAACACTGGGTCACAGACCCAGGATCATGACAGAAATACTGAGTATAAACAAATGCCCAATGAACTGAAGCATCATTGTAAAGACGGCTGGGTGAAAATTCCTCCACAGTGATGTGAAACAGTAATAAAGTGATTAAAGTCATAAAGAGCTATTGCAGTTAAAGGTGGTTCTACAAGCTACTCAATCACGTGTTTTTCACACGACTGCAGAGTCCCATGAAAACGGACTTCTAGAACTGCAAAGAAAAGAGTTAAACTGCAAATATTACTGAAAGACAGTGATGGAGCCACACAGTGACCACAATGAGACCATTACTGAGAATGAGGTGATGCAGAAACGTCATCTTTAAAAAAAAAAAGTATCTGTTTATATCCTTGATAAGTCAAAGTTTGCCTAACTGTTCATTTTTGGTCACTCACTCGCTTATTTGTGTACTCATATGATAACCTAATTCATATAACCCCTGATTACTTAAAAATAATATACAACTATTTCTAAAGTCATTTTTTAAATTTTTGATAAAGTTCATAATCCCTAATTTAGCAATGTAGTTGTGATACTTACTTAGCTATAAATGAGGTTTTACTACTAAAACATGTTGACATGGGAAATAAAGCTGTAGAGAAATGGTTCCTCAAAAAGTTGTGTGAATGTAATTTTACTTCAGTAAGTGTGAACAAAGCTTCTAGTGGGCTTTGTTGTTAGAGTGGCAAAACCAAAGTCTGGTTTCTCTGGTCAATATGATGCAGTTTTGCTATTTCTGTCCTTAGTGACAACGGTCAGAAAACACTTCAACCAAAGATACTTGTTGAGAACTATAAAACACCAGGGTGACTGAAGAAATGCCAAAGGACTAGAAGAGAGGAAAATGATAACAAAACAGGAAAAGCAAACTCAAAGAGACGGCAAACAGCTAGAAGGATGAAAATGTTGAGGAAGCAGATGAAAAAAACAAACAAAAACAAACAGTCACAGAAGAATCCCGCAGTGATGCTGTGACTACATAAAATGAGACAAAATGACACTGAAATGAACACTTAGAGAAGCAAAGCAACCACAGACAACAGCTATAGAAAAACACTATGGGGTATAAGTTTTTGTTTTTATTTTGTATGAAAGGTGTGAAACTTTTTTACATGGCCTATTGCCTCATAATTGTCCAAGCCAATAAACAGCAAGTTAAATAAAACCTCCGCACACAGTGCGTTAATATTAATAATTATTAATACTTACACGTTAATACACAAATGATTCAAATACGCAACATATAGCCAGGCCTATGTAACACGTAAGATGACACGTTTCCAGTATAGTGACTGATGAATTATATGGTATATCGTTATTTTTACTCAAAAATTATTTGTATAATTTGCTGTAAAGTTGGAGAAGGAACTATTTCGTTTGTAAATGTGTTATTTTAAAAAACCTAGCAAGCGAGATATAAAAAAATAACCAATACGTGAGCGAGGAAAGGGAACACCCAAGCATGCCCTAGCATTAGCTATATAGCGCATTCACAGACCTATATATCACAGTTATGTAACTCTCGCTGTTCTGTTCCTCTCTAATTTCGGTTCTAGCTCTGAAATGCACTCGCTTCGGCTGTGAGGAGATCTTAAAAAACACTCATAAATGTACAATAAAAGATGGGGCAGAACGAGCATTAAAGTACGGATACAGAGAAGTGAGGTGCAGGGCCGGGCCTCGGACAGGTTTAGCCTCATTCCGGCACGCTGCGTGGTGAAGCCTCCACACATACACACGGCACTTCGCTCTCTGCCCCGATCTTTTTCCTTGTCCCTTCTCCTCTACCTAACCGACGGATTCGGAGCCTCGTTTCTCCGTGTTGTGATTGACAGCTGTGGATGTTCAATCACAGTTGCGGACATTGCTCCCTGCAGCCAATCAGCTTTGTACGTGGTTCAGATGCTCGTCCAGCAAGCTACGCTGCGTCTCTGTTATGTGTGCCATGGTCTCAACCCAGCAGTGTTGACAATAGGGTGAAAGGAAACAGCCCCGGATCATAGACGAGCAAAGAAAACACCAAAATCCAGGGGTTTGGGGAAGACGAGCGAGTGAATCAATAACAGGAATGTAATTGCGTTAACGTAATCGTTTGTATAGGTGTATTTTGTAATTAATGGGAGTTTGAGGATTATTCCGTTGGAAGGAAGGCTACTCGTGGGTTTGGCTGTTTCAGGCCAAAAATTTTCTTGCTGCTCCGCCGCTGCTGGGGAAAGGCTGTTCTTACCGAACTGGAGGTAGCCTAACTAATAGCCCGATAGCTTTCCAAACATAGGATAACTCCTCGCCGCCGTCTCCGTTGCGAACCGCAGAGGATCAAGGTAAAGTACTACGATTGGAGAGCTACCAGCCACTTGGTCGGCTGCAGCTTGTCGGGCTCGGGTCGGGACTCGGGACGGTGTGTGTTTCCCAGCCTGGTCACTCTGTCAGTCTGTGAGCGCTAGCTAACGGTAGCAGCATTAGCACTGCCCCGTATTTACATCTGGGATGATGGGTGATCGCCCGAGCCCGCCCAGGTAACTCTATCTTATTAGCACACATTAGCTTTGATATAATCGCAGGTTTCATTCTTTTAATCAGCTTCTTGTGTTTCCTTTGGCTGGTGGCGGGTCTTAAGCTAAGGCTACATGTTCAACTTGAGCTAACCCGCGATAACCGTTGCACTAACGTTAGCTAGCTACCGAAAATACAAAATTATAAAGTAAAGCTTCAAAGCTTTGACTTTAAAGCCGCTTTATCTTCATGGCTATACTATCTTAGAGCTTCATATGGTCTTTAAAGACGACTATCTAGCGTTCTATGCGGCTTTGTGACGGTTAGACGGGATGCTAACACTGCTAGCTAGTTAACGCTAGTGAGGCTATCGCGCTGTCAAGTTTTGAATACTGCGCTGCCGCCTCCTCCTCCTGCTGCTGCTGCTGTTGCTGCCAGGCCCGATTTGCCCAAGCTAACGCCAGCTCTCCCGAACGGCTTCATTTTTGACCTTAGAGTTGATGGCCTACTTTGCTGCTCTAGCTGATAACAGCAGCAAATATGTGACATGAAATTGCACTGTACACTCAGTGGGGTTTATTGAGTTATTTGCTGTATGCAGCGGCCCACCGGCTGGTTCGCTCCCAAGTAAATGCTGCTGTTTAATCCTCGTGAGTTGAAAAAGCCCCATGAACCCAGCCTGAGACAAGTTTAGCTTTCCTGTCAAGTGAAGCCAACTGTCAAATGGTGTGGCGATAATCCTACATGAACTTTGACTGGCTGTGCACTAAGTGTACACTACCTCTAAACTTCATGTTATATTTTCTTGCACAGACCACCATTGTTTCTACATTTTGAGTAATGTGTATAGAATCCTTCGGAGGGAGGGAGAGAGTGGTCATCACCACTAATAACAATGTAGTGACATTGTAGATGAGCGGTGGGAGCATGGTGATGAGTGGAATGCATCGGGCTAACTTTGACGTATTATCATAATACTCCTACTTTTGCTTTTATTCTGCCTAGTCTCTAGATCCCCAGCCATTTACAGGAGGTCAGGTGTGGCCTTTTATACACACATATTTGCACCGTCTTTGTTTTAGGAAGGTTTACTTATGTTCTGTGTCACATCTGGCTCTCCTTTAAGGTTCTAGGGTTTAACCATGTTGTTAGCAGGTCCAGCCCTAACTCAGATAACTTAACATCCAAAGTCTTCTGTGTTTACGACAAGGCTGGTACATTAACTGCCTTTTCCTTATCAGCTCTCTGTGGTTGTGTGTGCGTGTGTATATGTGTGTTTGAAAGTTGCTGAGTTCATTTGTACTTAAATGTGTGAACAGCTCAATTCACCCATGAATGAATCACACCAATTAGACGGGCTGTCAGGTTGCTGCATTTAGCTGATAGTAGCAACAGGAGACTTTCTGAAGTATGCGGATTCAGTACAGTGGGCCAGGAATGTGTGTTAGTTCAGTTTGCTAGCAATTTTTTTGGGGGGGATTGACGCGTAAAGTAACCTGTCTTCTTTATGTTGCAGTAGTAATTTGTTGCTGTGATTCTTGTGTGACTCTTGTTCTTGGGAGGCAAAAAAAGTTGAAAAGCAGGATGAATGATTGGATTTAAGGGTATATCATGTGTTTAACTTGCACAAAGGACGATTTGATGCAAAAATAATGCATGCATGCATACTGACCGCTTGCATGTCAAACTGCACGATATATTTTCAATTTTGTTGACTAATAAGATGACATTAACTTCTGGCAGTAAATATTGAAAGAATTTTTTTGTTTACTATAATGAACACTTATGTTTTCCTTAGCAAAAAAGTAGAATAAATAATAATAAAAGCAAGTTAAATAAAACAGTGTGTGCATTTATATATTTTTTTGGTGTGGGTAAGCTGACTAAATAATTTAATTAACAACAAAAAAGTGTCTTTGAGGGTCCTTTTTTTTTTTTTTAAGCAAGTTATGATACGAGGTGTTGGCCAGACAAACCAACACACCTGGAGCATAAATGTAACTGAGTTTATTTATTTAGTTTATTTATTTTTATTTTCTATTATTTCTGTGACATTTAATAAGCCAAATGTAATTCTAATAATGCAGGTTAAAAAATTTTGGGCGGAGGTCAAGTAAATAATTATATTATTATTATTATTATTTATTTTCCATGAAAAAAAAGGACAAACAGTTGGGCTGTACCAAAATACGACTCTTGTCATATTATGACCACTTTTCAAATACTGGACACCGTGCAGTCTTGTGAAAAACCAGTGTGTGATCATGACCTTGTGCAACCAGTTAGCAGCAATATGTTGAATAAATAGTTTTACATATGCCTTTATCAGTCACATCCCTGTGGAGGAATTTTGGTCCGCTCTTCTTTAGACCATTGCTTCAGGTCATTGATGTTTGTAAGCATTTGTTAATGCATAGCTCTCTGTGATCGGGGTGTGGTCTGCGATACCTTCTCTTCTTTTTCAGCCATGGTGTTGTAGTTTTTCTGGTGTGCACCCAGTTTGGGTACTGTAAGCTTTAGCTGTCAGACAGATGACCTCATATTTGACTACACAATACTAGTTCATGGTGGACCAGGTCAGATCCTGTGGCTACAAAACAAGCTCAAATCATCACCCCCCTACCATCGTGCCTGACAGTTAGAATAAGGCGTTTGTGCTAATGTGCTGTGTTTGGTTTTCTCCAAACGTCGTGCAGTGCTTTATGGCTAAACATCTCCACTTTGATCTCATCTGTCCAAAGGAGATGGTTTAAGAAGTCTTGTGGTTTGTTCAGATGCAACTCTAAAAAGCTGAGCCACGCTGTCATGTTTTTCTTAGAGAGAAGAGGTTTTCTTTAGGCAACATTTTGAAACAAGCCATAGTTGTTGAGTACTTTTTTAAAAAATTGTACCTTCATGAACTTTAAAGTTTAAAATGCTGACATCCCTCTCATCCACAGCACTGTGTTCCTGTAAATATTAGCGTGTACATTTTAGTTCCCTTACTCCCGCTCCTTTCTTTCGGCCTTGCCATTGCCTGTTTGTTGACTTCCTGTCGTACAGCAGCTCCCTCCCTCCTCTTCCTCCCTCCCTCCCTGTTGCTTGCTATGCACCCCTCCTCTCTCCTTCCTCCTTGTTCTTTAATCCCACCCTCACCAATCCTGTTTGGATGTCATCTGTTCTCTTATGTAAGAGGCATGGGAGGAGAATGGCTTTGGTGCTTGGGTGCCATACGCCTGACCAGGCGGCGTAGTCTTGCTCTCCCTCGTGTCTTGTGGAGTGTTGTCGCCATTAGCTGCTTAGTCAGAGAGAACGATTGAGGCACTGATGGTTGTACACGGGGATTCCAGTGGCCCAGTCCACAGGTAAGGAAAGTAACGTGGCTGTACATTTTTAAGATTGTTCCAAAGGTGACTAATTGCAATTTGGTCACTTTTAGTGGTGCTGCATTGGAAAAGCACCAATTTGTAATGTTTCCTTTTACCGTTTGTGATATAACAGGTAGAAATTGAAATTATATCTTTGCCTTGGTTTTTTTTTTCTTTTTAAGAGCTGAATGATGCTCTTTTTCATCCTAGCACAGAATAAAACTTGTATTGCCGAAATCATAAAGACTCTGGAAAGTCTCTTCAAAATATGATAGTGCAGTCTTGGAGCTGATGAGGACCCCCCCTGTCCATGCCAAAAAATTAAAACAAAGCGAAACAATTCAAATGTAATATTATAAATTGTAAAATACAGCTGGAAGTGCTGATTTAACCTTTTATAAGAGTAAAACCTGATTATCCAAGAGGTGTCAAAGAGTACGTACGTCAGAGCTAGTCCCCTTTGAGACATTAGCTAGGGATTATCGCTGAGCACAGGTGATTTTTAGACGCTTCAGCCTTGCTTTGTCCGTTATCTGTAAGCCTCTGTACCCACAGCAACAGCAAAGAGAACAAGTGGCATGGTGTCAATTTGCAAGTGTTTTTGTTATGTTTATACTGTACAGTATGTCAGCTACTCATGCTAGTTAGGCACACATTTGAATAGTTTTGAAAGACAAAACTATGGCAGGAAATCTTTTAACAAAGAAAATACAAACAAACCAAGTCTCCATCATGTGTTGTCCCTGGCATAGTTTTTTTATTTAAGGAGAATTTTAAGTGTGTTAGCTGCCAGGCTGGCTGATAGTAACCAACCACAGGAGAGATCAGTGTTTAGCTGGAGGTATTATCTAAGACCGGTGATGGTGCTGATACCAAACAGAAGGCATTCACAAAGCTGGATCATTAACTGCTGGGTGACAGTGAAAGTGAAGATTGTGAGTAGTACTGACAGATAACTTTTGTCGTAGAATTAGTGTTGTCATTTGGGAATCTGTGTCTGTAGCTGTGATAGTTTAACAGAAAGTATCCTGTTTGGTGACTTGTGTCTTATTTGTGGGTGGGTTGTGTTAAACGAGAGCATCAGCTAGCCGCTACAGATAAATGCTCACACAGACCTTCCACGTAATAGAAGATCATTATACTAAAACTGCTTACCACCATGATTTTTTGAAATAAAATTGGTTACATTTTAGCCAGTTAAGCCAGGGATGGGCAACATTTTTTTCCCCAAAGTAATGGCACAAATGCCATGGGCCACACTTTAATGCAAAACCTATATACTGTTAAATGTTAATGTTTAACTGTTTAAATAACAGTCATGTTGAAAGCTAATGCAGAGTATTTCACGATAGACTAATCCAGAAGACCAGACCTTGTTTAAAAAAAGGAAAAATAAATAAAATCTATAACAACAGAAACCTTTTAGTGAGAAAATTTTGACTTTTTAACTACTATGTCTGCTGGTCTTGTGTACTCTGAGGCTAAAAACTACAGCATCATTGAATGAAGGCTAATATTGACTTTTTGTACATAGAATTGTTACAATACTAGAATTTTATTGGCTACGTGCTACCATTTTTGATACCATGAAGAAAAAGGTTACAATATTAATAGTTTAAAAAATAAAAAATAAAGATTTGAGCAATATTGGGCTGCAGAAATATATATTTTTTACAGCTGTTATGCTTGTGTTTCTGGTGGTTTGTGGTGCATCATATTTTTCTGTTGCTTATCATGTAAAGTTGATAAGCTTTGATTAAACTGACTTCATTATGGACTCGTACAACTTGATCCTTTTATACTTCTGTGTTCTGTGGAGGTTTATTGTTCAAATGCTTACCTCAATGTGAGGGGAGGGAGTTTGTGTGCTGGCTGCAGTGGTGCTGTGTAAAGTTGTGTGTTAGCTAGAGCAGGTGTTGCATCAATACTCTTGTAAATGAATATCTGCTCCAACGGTTTTTTTGTATCTTATCTGATGGATTGTGTTTTTTTTTGTGCTTGACAAGTCTACTTATGCATCAGTGGTTCTCAGACTTTTCACAATGAGTACCACTTCATAAAATATTTGGCTCTTGAAGTACCACCCTTATGACTGACATTAAAATACAGTAGTAAAGGCCTATTTAACACCAAATATATGAGACAATTTTATTTCTTATATGAATGTATTTATTTTAACTGTCATAAACAGGATGTGACAAGTAATAATAATAACAACTGTACAGTATTAAAACATTCACCGCAGGTGCGATATCCGATCTCTAAGTGATGACCTGACCTGATGAACCCTGCTTCCTGGTCCAAACTACTCTGAGTTTATTAAGGCTCATGTGTTTTTAACATGTTTTAATGCTTAATATTTAATATAAGCGGTAAGTCAGTCATCACTGTCAGCCTCTCTAGATTTTTATCACCACTATTCATTTCAAAGCTCAGTTTTAAAAACCTTACAGTGTAACTAAAGCCCAGCCCACACAGCAGTATATTAATGACCTACCTTATATTGCAGTTGTTTTCCTGACTGAAGTTTGGTCCGTTTGATAGCAGAGCTGTATGTTTTAATTTTTGCCGTGGTGGTTAAGCTGCCGGATTTCTGGATTCATGACCCTTCTTTGCGGAAGCTCAGTTTGCTCTTTGGTGTTTCAGCCGACGACACGAAATACCGTCATGTGGTGGCCAAGCTGGTTCCGCTGTCCACCCGCCGCGTGATGACCTTCCTCCTGGATCCCCCCACTGAGGGGAAATACACTGCTCTCAAGGTGCTGCTGCGGTGTTTCTCCCTCTCCGATGCAGAGCAGGCCGAGAAACTCCTCTCTCTCACGTGCGCCTGGGTGATGGCACCGCTCCCGAGCTCATGGAGAGCACACTGTGCTTGCTAGGAATGGCTGATTCGTCTTCAATCACGTCTTCCTCCGACAGTTGCCGGTGTGACCTAGCCTCGCCAACATCCCGCTGCCGGCCGCGAAGGATTACCGCTCACTTGCAGAAGAAGCAGATCGCATTCTCCTGGCTACCAGGAGCTTCGGCATCCGGGCGATAGTTCCCGACCCACCAACGGTGTCTCCCGTGCCCCCACCGATTCTCCCGGAGGCCTCCAACTCATCGATGGTGAATGGGATCGCAGCACGGCCGCACAGGGCTGGGTTTTTACCATCAGCATTTGCAGCCTTTGCAGTTTTAAGGCCCAGGGAAACGAGCCCACCAGCTCTCTGTAGCGGCCACGATTGCTGGCGATAAAGAAAGGCTGCTTTTCATAGAGGACTCATGCTCGGGGAGACGTTTTGTGGTTGACTCCGGCTCCCAGAAGAGCTTCTGGAACTCTTGTGTCGTCTTTCCATACCTCCACAATGGTATATTATTTAATCTTAAAAAAAATTGCAGATTTTCCGCGTACCACCAAAAAGAGCCCAAGTACCACTTGTGGTACGCGTACCACCGTCTGAGAAAGACTGTTATACATTCACTTAGAAATAATGAATATGACACAACCACCTTTGTTGGCGCGACCAAGTCTGGCTTCATGTCTGATGCATGCAGCACAGTGAACAGATGTTTAGCCTTCCTTTGGGATCTATGTGCTGTAGTTCGTCATAGAAAAGGCTTGTTTGTGTGCTGCTGAGGCTTTTGTTTTCCTTTTAGGATGTTGCAGGCTGCATTGAGTTAGCCCAGGGTAGTTCTGTCTATATTTAACCTATGTGCTAGTGCTAATTTGTGGTAGTAGTAGTGCAAAACATCTGGCTTGAACCCGGGTCTCTATTTGCATTCAAATGATAAACAATGATAATAAATATTTGAAAGTTTCCCTGGAAGATTGTGATGATTCTCACTCATTACAACTGAAAAGGGGGAAAAAGCAGTGATTGCTCAATAATGAGTTCTTCTATAGCTTATTATTGCTTTGCCATTTGGATTTCTCCAAAACCTTTAATTGTCATCCTAGTTTGATTGATTTTTGAATTTGGAAGCTCATGTCCTTGGGAGGACTCTGCCTTTTCCTCTGCTGACTGGCTCATTCTAATGTAAACAAACACATATAGTCAGTTTGTAATGACAGTATGCTGTATATGTGTACAAACTGTCCTAAACACTGACATCTTGAAACTAGTGCTTAGCAGACAAATGAAAGAACTGTGGTTTCGAGGCTGTTTAGCATATCTTCTTATAATCACAGTTGATTTTTTATCTTCCTCTTATAGTCATATTGCATCAGCGCTGACAGTTTCATCACAGAGAACCACAAATGTATATGTTGCTTCTCTACAGTTATTAAAACTGCTGTAGATTCTTTACTATGATGGACAATAAGCAGTGCATCCTCAGAGAGCTTTTGAAAGGCTTTGACTAGCCATATGAATGAAGTGCATGTGTATGTGTTTGTACTGAAGTCCAAGCCTGTAGTACCTCTCCTCGTCTGGCCGCTCTGTTGTATACAAAGCCTGGTGGGCATGCTGCATGACAGCCTTTTGACTTTGACAGAACATTAGCTTCCAGCACAGATCGCAGCCTGCAGCATCTCATTCATGTCTTATTTTATAAGGATTTTTGTTTGAGCTCAAAATTATGTCCTCTCGGCTCCCCGTGCCATCCAGGTCAGTTAGTGATCAGGCTCTTTGTCCTCTCCTGACATTGGAGTCCAGTTAGCTTCCTTATGTCCTGATTAAACCAAAAATATTAGGCTCATGCTTACTGGCATGTGGTTGATATTGAGCTTTGCATTTTTTTTCCCAGTTGCAAGAAGACAGTGGTATTACTAATGAAATATGGTCAGTTAAAGCCAAACACACTCACATCTGACTAAATAGTTGTACTTTTCACATATTTGATTAAATTAGTTTCTATCTTTGACTGCAAACTGAATCCCAGAGTTTCATAACTCAAAGAACGAACTTGAACAGTAACGACCTCGATCTTGTGATTACTTATTACACTGACGCAACAACGTTGAACCATTTTTCCTCCATTTTCCTGGATGTCTTGAGCATTCCTTTTAAAGTCATGCAATAACTCCAAAAATGAGTTCATGACTTCTTTTCAAACATGCATAGTCTTTTTTTTTTATTTTTTTACTTTTCTTCACCAAACCTCCCCGAAACTCCAGCCTGTGATATTGATGGAGACCTGGGTTTTTAGAAATACTTTGTGACTTTTTCCAGCTTTGTGTGTGCCTACAATGCTCCTTCTAAGGCTACGTCCACATTAGTCCGGATCGATCGGAAAACGGAGCTTTCGTGCAAAAACGTTCCCCGTCCACACTATCGTTTCGAGTCGTTTTTCACACCTTTGCGCGTCCAGTACCGCGCATGCGTGAAACGTTAGACGAAACAACCTGCGGAATTTCCATGTGTTGTTTATTTACTTTCCGGCTCTTTAAAACGAGCGGCGAAATGGCGAGACAAAGCACCGAATGTGTCAAATGGAATGATGATGAGGTGGAGCTGTTGCTCCGAGTCACAAATGAGTTCATATTAATCTTCAACACGGCCACTAAAAACTTTGAGCAAACAAAACAACTGCGGTACGATGCCGTCTGACCATCTTGGTTAAAGTGGTCACGTGACTGCATCATATGACTAACATACAACATCGTTTTCAAAAGTCTGCGTTTTGGCCGTCCACACTACGCCAAAACGCTGCGTTTACATATTGATGCGTTTTGGAGAGCGTTTCCAAA
>VUQR01020561.1:0-10739 GCA_015108515.1 Hemichromis elongatus
TACAATCAAAATTTAAAAAAAAAAAGAAAAGGAAAAAAAACCCACACAAAAATAAAAAAACAAAAACAAAACAAGACAGAACAAAAACAAACAAACGAACCCCAGGGTACTAAACGTTCGTCTGTTGTAATTGTTTTGAATGAATTGGCGTAGATGATAAAGGGCTGCCACATCTGTGAAAACGTATTAGCCTTTCCTCTGAGTCTGAATTTTATTTTCTCCATCTTTAAAAACAACATAACATCTTCCAGCCAACATGATCGGGCTGAAGGCTGAGGAGCTTTCTGTTTATTCTGTTTACTTGGATATAAAACTGAATAAAACCCACTTTGATCCAGAGAACCAGACCAGAATCACAAAAACACATCTGTCCTCTGGAATTCACATGATAGGGTGAGGCCAGGTTTCACAATGAGTTCACCTGAAACCATGGCTGATTGAGACCCGCACCCGTTGTCACACCTCGTGTGATTAGGTAGAGGATCAGTAGGGGGCCCATTGTCCCTCTATGAGGGACACTCCCACAAGGCTTAAATATGGGACTCTCCACCATTTGACCCTAGAACTGAAGAAGCTTCTCGGATGAGAGGTGAAACGTCTTCAAGCAACCTAAAGAAGTCCAGACGCCTTTTCCTTACAGCTCCTTAGACTACGATGACCTGGATGACTGAGAACCTTCACAGACATCTCTACATTATGGTTTATGATTGGTGCTAAACAAATAAAACTGAACTGAATGCAAAATGACAAGAAGCTCAAACGTGCACTTTTCATTGTCCTAAACCTAACCAAGGTGGCTGTCTCCTTCATTTTTTCCTATTTAAACCATTTTAAGGTGATAACAGTGAATTTTCAAAGAAAATAAACTAAATGAGTCTAAAAATGAAGATGACACGTGTGACATGAGCCGCAGTCTTCTACGTGTCCATCCAAAAGGCAGCAGATTCTGTTTACTTGGATATAAAACTGAATAAAACCCACTTTGATCCAGAGAACCAGACCAGAATCACAAAAACACATTAAAGGCAAAACACTAAAGTCTTTAATGTCAAAACCTGGATGATGTTACATTCTCACCAGGTCTCTTGCTTCTTTTATGACATTGCAGTCATTCATATATCACATTTCATCATATTACATATAAACTCTGAGTGTGCAGATGTAAACCTACCGTCACAATGAGTTTCAGTGTTATGCACTGACGTAAACTTTGTCCACGGCTGTTTTATAACAGACACGTAATCAGCTCATGTCCAATTTGGAGACGTGGCAAGGCTTTATAAAAGATGAGTCAATTAAGTCAAAATTAAGAAATTTTGGATGAGATCTCTGACTTCCTATCAGATAATAAGACAATTACATTTCGGGAGTCAGATCTGACCTGAGCTGGTGTCCTGAGGGCTAACCTGCTGTCCTTTTTGTTATTCTGCCCATTTATCGCTTCACAGCTTTAATTATCCGTTCTCCGGAAACTGGCCAAAGCTGGGAGATTAGCTTCTTTTATTTCAGTCGTTAAACTGGCTCTAAACTAGACTCTTGGCTGCATTAAAATGGTCTCTTAAACTCTTACTTTGAATCCTGCAGATGCTTTTTTTGTGTCCGTTTGCTCTTCAGCTTCATCTTCTTCATCCAGTCGCCTTCTTCTTTCATGGCCTTTCTGCTGCTTGTGCCCCGCTGCCTTGCTTTAATTTAACACCAGACTCCGTCTGAAACTTCCTTCCTCTTTCTTTTCACATCTTCCAAAGTGTGTATTCAATGGGAGAGTGTGTGTGGATGACTGGATGTGACTGAATAGGAATACAAAGTATCGGTACAAGGATCTTCGTTAACTTTTGGCCCTTGAGGTAGACCTGTGATGAGACCGAGTGCTAACTAATGCTGTGTATGTTAGCGCTGCCTTTGGGGGTGATGTGAAAACTCATGATTTCAGACTTTGTTTCTCTTTTAAAAAAAGAAAAATAGTTTAAAGCATAACAGCTCATTTAGTTTGTTATTGGACTGGAACAAAAGTTCACTGAGGTCAGTCGTGCAGCTGTGATAACTGTGTGTGCCATAACTTTGTCGTTTAAATGTAAAATTATGCTAAAACTATAAGTGTGGCAAAACGGGGACCTTCGCTTACATTTTGGTTTTGTGATGGAATCACTCAAACATAAACATCCATTAAGACTCATCAGCACTATTTTCAGTGGTAGAAAGGATTCATGTTAGCATTCAGGGCCATTATATTCATGTCCTTCTGTGCTTTGTCCACACCCGACTGTTTGGATCAGCTGATTAACCCCTTATACGCTCAGCTGGAAGACTGAAAATATGCAGTGCTACGACTCAAAGACCACAAGTGCCCTATACGTAGACTTAGGGATGAAAAGCAGTCTTTATGCAGCGTGAAATGTTACGTGTGCACTTCTGTCGTGGAGTGCAGTAACAACACATTTGATTTTACGATGAGTTTTATCATTTATTTTTATTCTTGAATCAATAGAGTACCAAACCTGAGACATCATGTACGTGTTTGACATCAACATCCTTAGAAAGAGTTTGGAATAGAAGCAGCACCTGAAGCCGGAGCCTTTGGCTCGAGAAACCACTTGTGCGCTCTCTGAGCGCCGCTGTAAAGGCCTCACACAGGAAACGTCACGTGCCTTCTGAAACACTCTTCCCACTGCATCGAGCTAAGCACGGTGAAAATATACCAGCCAGGAAGCGACCATGCGTGGCCGAGTCAGAATTCAACACAGCTCGACTTTGACCGTTGCTCAGTGTGATGTACATTCGTGTGACCAATAGAAATGCAGAATAAGAGAGAGATATGAAGAATGCATGTAGAACCATGAGTGGCCATAAAGACTCACCTACAGGTGGAGGGCAGAGGCCTGCCTGACCGTGGTGGCCACAGATATGCTCAATATTAAGGAATAGTTATCCTTCTGTTGTCACCCCTGAAATAAGACATAGCTGTGATGTTATTGGTCAGCAGTTTGACGTAGGACGCTAAAAATCGTTTCGATTGACGAATCATTTGAGAGGCAGCGGTGACGGCTCTCTAATCCTGCAGAGCGGCCGTCGCTAGAGAAACACCTTTGGTGCACCTGACAACCATTAATGATGAGTTTTAATCTTAGCAGGTATCTTTGTTACTGTAGCGCTGCTGTCCCGTTGACCAGTGATGATTCATATGAAGCTAAAACAACTATAACGAGAGTCGCAGAGCATAACGAGAATCAGGACGACGTTCGCCCACCGGCTAACGATTTTAGCGTCTATTGTTAGAAATCCCTTTTGTGCGATGGGCAGCTGATTGTGATTCAGTGTCATCAGGAGGTGGAAAACACGAGTTTAAGATAATATGGAAATGTTGCAAATATGTGAGTGGGAGTGTGCAGTGATATTAAATACAGCCGTGATTATTCAGTGATGCGATGGAGTGCTTAGATTTTATCTGATATTTAACACTGAGATTTGCTAATATATTAGTAAGAGCAGTTTTTCCTTTGCGTGGGAGTGGGTTTCCACTTATAGTGTCATATTTTTAAGCACAAATTCCAAATGTTCAGATGCGTAGATGTGATGGAGGTGCACACACACTTGTACACCCACTCTCAGCTCTACAGCCTGTTAGTCTGTTAGATCTAATTTCCATGCGTGGGAACAAAGCATCATCATATCACATATCACATTGTGGACTCTTACATAACAACTCACACACATGCAGATGCATTATGTTTGTGCACATATATATAATGGAACATATAATTTCAGTCATTGCAGCTGCTGTCACATCAAAGCTCGGAGGAGCTCAGACTCATTTGTGCCTCCAGAGCACCGACTGGTCAGCTGACCGGCTGCAAACGCCACCTGAACTCCAGCAGGTCCTCACAAATGTCACGTTTTGTTTCATTTACATGTAGAAATGCAGAAAAATGGATCAGCATTAGGCGCAAAGCTATGATTAAAGGCTTTGAGGATGTGCGTCTGCTCCTCATTTGAATCTGCAGCGCTCTTTACAGAAGCCTTTGAAGCCAGGAAAATAATGCAGTGTAATCACATTGAGTAGTTGAGCAGCAGTAAGACCGGTCTGTGTTGAGACAGAGTGCCGCTGAATGGGAGACTGGCCTTTCAGGGGAAATAAGAATTTATGGAGGGCTAATGCTGCTATAACTGAGCAAAAACCACGTCTTTAATAATGGCGTCACCAAGGGAGAAGAGAAGCGTAGCCCCCCTCCCCACTGCCACACTAATATTTGTAACATTTGCAAACATTGTAACAATCATTATGGAAAGTTAAAGCATCAATATCCTTAGAGTAATGGACATCAATATTGAACTAAACAGTGAATAATGATTTAAAATACCGACAGCTTCATCTGAACGTGCAGCTCTCTGGCTTTTGGTTGTTGGCCGTTTGTCGGCTTTTACTCTGAGTTTAAAGGCACAGCAAGACGTGAAGGCTGCCGTGGTTCTGTAGTTTCAGGAACATAACTTTTCTTTTACTCCAGATGATGTCATCCTGGTGCTTTTATTTGGCTTACCCTCGACCTTACTCTCAGGCGGTTTGCCATGGCTGCAGTGACAGTTGGCATGTCTCGGTGGTGACTCGATCTATAGAGATGCAAACTCTGTTCCAGCTAAGATGAACTTTACTGGCTGTTGTAGATAACCCACCCTGAGTTGTTATGAGTGGGAGATGTACTGTGAGTAGTGGGTGAAAAAACACGAGACAGGGTTATCTTCATGGGTGTGTGGCTTCCGGAGCAGAGCTGCTGCCCTCTACATCTGAATGAGCCACTTGGATGGTTGGGACATCGGGCTCGATGATTTCTGGGTGATACATTTTGGGCACACCAAACTGCGTTGGCAGATTGGTTGGGATCACTTTCATGGTGACAAATGAAGCTTTGGCCACTCAGATGCTTCCCAGATGGTGCTGCATGGTGGAGCAAAACCTAACTGCTTTCACAATTTCAACAATTGTGACAGGATTCCTGATGATTTTCAAAGTTTTCAAACTTGGATTCATCAGACCTGTGGCCTCTGATCTTCAGTGCAGTTCTTGTGGAATTATCATACATCAGCTTCCCTTCCTTAAGAATGACTTCTTTACAGTCAGCCTTCCACTGAGTCTTCTGATGAGCCTTGGTCAACAATAGATGTGCCAGAAGATCCAGATGAGGAGCTTTTTTAAAAAAAAATACTTGAATGTGTCATTTATGGTATCATAGTTCAGTATTAAGTGATCCAACAAACAAAAAACATTTCTGTGAAAACGGTGAGGTACAAGGACTGGACTAAAAGTGAGCGGAGAGCCGCCAGCGTCTAAAGACAGACCCTGAAAGACCTCCAGAAAACCTGCAGAGCTATTGCTCAAGAAAGTCTGGCTTCCTGGAAGCAAAATATAAAGAAACGGAGGGTAACTCGAGGCTTTTGCTCAGCACTCTACGCTGAATTATGGCTTATATGAATGTGCTGGCGATGTCTGTGAAAACGATGAGAAGTGCCTTCTTGCTTTATCGTTCTGCTTCCTCTCCAAACCTCAAACCTCATTTCTGAAGCCCTGAAAGCAGCTCATGAACTCTGTGCCAACATTATTTTATGCCTCACTGTTAAACAGAAGGACAAACAGTGAGGTGCACAGCAGAGTCCATATAACCCAGATCAGACTCGGCGTGTTTAAAGATCACCCCCCCATCTTGAGTCTTCGCCAAGTCCCGCTCTGTTTTTCGCCCTCTCTGTGTATTTTGGGGAGTAACTCGGGCAGAGAACATGAAGTCTCAGCACGATTTCCCATCTCCTGACTGTCTGCTTTATAGACCTGCACACTGATAAAACACAGAGGGAGGGAGAAAGTGAGATTGTGGCTCTGTGGGGATTATCATCCTTCTAGAACAGCCTCCACTCTTCTGGTTCCTGGATGCTGAATGATAAAGCTCCCAGCAGGTGTTCTAGGTCAGCCCACAGATGCTGGGTGGGGCTGAAGGCGCAGGGGTGAGCGATGTCAGGTCATGCTCTGGAAATAAGACTTCTTTATGGAGCTGGTTTTGTCATGTTTAAACAGGGAAGGGTCTTTGCCAGAGCCACAAGATGGAAGCACACCATTGCCTAAAAAAAGCCTCACATACAAAGAGCAGCTTTGTGAAAGTACCAGGCAGCGAATGAAAAGCAAAAAAAATTCTTTACCTTGGAAACAAACACACGTGCTCCTACTTGGAGGACAGACGGAGTATTTAACACACATTTCTTTTACAAGGAAGGAGGGGAAGATTAGATTCTGTGATTTTTACTTGATGCGGGGGCCGTGAGGGCGTCTTGATAATCATTTATGGTAATTTGCACAGACTTACCAACAATCATTTTTCATTCTTCTGTCAGAAGATTGGAACTCGGCAGGCTTGTTTTATTGTTATATCTGTGAAAAGAAAGCACCAACCAGAATAATGTGGAACTGAAACGGTTGTAAAGAAGAAAGTTAATCATCCGTAGCTGATCAAACCTCAGCGGATGAACAGGTGATTGTGTTTTGCTCGCTTTCTGGTGCTTATTCCTCACAGCGGGGCGCCGTCTTCTCTATAACGAGCTGCCTTTCACACTTCAATAAAAAATACTTCGTGGCTGTCACTGAAACTGTCTGCTTTGAAAATAATGCGTGTGACGGAGGAAGTGAGAGCCCAGCCTCGGGTCGGTCGCGCACGGGACGCAGCAGGCGGCCGGGCTGCGTCCCGACCAATCACAGGCCTCTTTTAGCGGAAGCGACAGGCCTCGCTCGCAGGAGTGAACCTGAGCGAGTCATTAGAGGGATGTCCAGAGCAATCTATCAAAACCTGCCTCCTCCGATGGGCCCGCGACACACACACACACCTGAACACACGCACCAGTGCATAAAAGCACTGAGACGGTGCTTCGTCTCATTTATCTGAAGTGGCTTAAGTGTTGCAGGATCAGGTGTAATCAGTGCAGATATCAGTTCATATCAGACTAATGTTTCCCGCTGCAGGCAGCAGAGGTGGGATAGAAGACGGGGAGGCGGGAGGAGATGCGGCGAGTTACTGCGAAAAGTTTCTTTTCAGGTTTTCCTTTTTGTTATTTTCCGTGTGAGCTCCTTTTATTGTCAGGTGCTTTATTATTTCTCGGTTTCTGCTCCCTCTCTGCTGCCTTGTTTTTATGTTTTCTTCCTGTGGTTTCACCTGTAATACAACCCCCCTCTCTCCATATCACGTTTCGGTGTGGGGCACCGTCTGTTGATCGGTGTGCTTGCTGTGCAGCACTACGGTGGGAGTCAGTTGGGTTTCAGCGCGCTGTATAAATAAACTGTCTTGACTCGACTAACTTAGCGCCACGTCTTAGAGACGCTAAACAGTGCTGATCCAAACCCAGCCTAAAATAAACCGGCTCTGCTCTTCCTCATTGTATGTGAGCCAAAAACTGAGGAACTCTCAAAGCGCCCACTTTCCCACGCTCGGCTCTGTATGATGCCACTGTGGACGTCCCCTATGGCCATCTCAGGCACCCACCTGCTCCTCGGGTTTTGTACTTATCGTCAGAAGAAAGCCGGCTTTTAAATGGAGCTTAAAAACTGCCCCAAATGGGTTGTTTGAAACTGTAATTTCTGCTATTGGATCAGTATGATGTCACAGAGTGCAGCTACCCCATAAGCCACACCCACCTGCTGTTCACATTTCATGCAAAGCTTGTCCAGTAGAATCTCAGAGTAAACACACGGAGCTGGAAACAAGCAAACGGGACCCTTTAAATGGTTTGTGTCGCGCAGCATTCACACGCTGTGGTTGTGTAGATGCATTTATGTCCCCACTATCTGAGCAGCCCACGTACACACATGCACGCGTTTCCACCCACAGGTCGCACCATTGATGATTTCCATCATAAGGCCATAAAGCCTAAGTGGCTGATAATAAATATCGGATGAGTGATGCTTAACCCACACCGCCTCACTATTTAGCCTGTTACCATGGCGATGCATGAGGTTGTACAGGGATGGAGGAGGAGGAGGGAAGAAGGCACATGAAAGGGAAATGTTACGACTGGGAGCAGAGGCTGAGTCACGTCCATATAGTTATCTAAAGGGCAGTTCCAGCTTTTAAAGTCATAATTACTTTGCAGTAGCACTTACTGCTGATATCAAGCATGTCGGAGCCATTTTTTAAAATTATAAATCATTTACGCAGGCGGCTGGTTCGTAGTTTCTGCCTTCTTTTAAAGAAGCTGCTTGGTTTTCAGTTGACTGATGAATGAAAGCGAACACATTGAAACTGTTGTTGCCTTGACCTCGGTTTGCTCCTGCGCTGTGCGTCTATAAAACCGCCGCGTGTGGATTTGCTGAGAATAATCTTATTGTTTCATGATTTACATTCTTTTCATCTGTTCCCTTCTCACTGCCCAGCTGTTTGTTTGCAGTTTAATATTATCTCAGGGCTTCACACACTGCTGTTCTGTCAGATGGTGTAGCACAGATACACACAGGGTGCCTTGATCCACGAGCCACAGCGGCATTGGATGCTGTGAGGTAAGAGAGGTGCTTTAAGCAGTCGTAGCTCTCCAGGTAGGAGGGATGCTTACGGAGTAACCAGTGTATTTGTCACTGTTTTGCTCTCACCACTGTTTTATTTTGTTATCACCTACTACATGCTAGCTGCTAATGGTGCAGTGGCACAGTTTAGAACAACAGACCAGTCAAAAGAATTGAAATCAGTGGTGAACCACTGAAATGTGACTGGGATAAAAAGGAATACAAACAGCTGACAGACCGGTGTCCCCAGCAGTGCTGGTCGTCACTCAAAAACAGTCAAATTCTGCACAATCATTTGTGTTTTCCTTAAAGTGACACAGTAGATTAAGAGAAAATAATTAGATACACTACTTGTTACATTGCTTTCATGTTCACTCTGGTAATTATGTCGTCATTACATTCATCAGTACAAACCTGGGGCTGCCGTCCCATACAGCAACACAAAGCCCTGTCCTTATGAGAACACACATACAGTGTGTACATGTGAACACACGACTATCAAAAACAAATGCAACCAAACCAAAAAGGTTTGAAAGCGATCGCCGTGGTGATTCTCCTGTGGAAACATGAACAGGAAGAAACGGACCGCTCATCGCTGCCGGGACAGAACTCCCTCGTTGTGTCAGTAGATGCTTTCAAAGAGCCAAAGTTGTGTTTGCAGGATACTGGAGTCGTTTCTGTTCTGGGGATGTTTGTAGTTGACCGTCGATAGTATTTGATGCTCCTGATAAAATGCTGTTGAGCTGCTGTACTTTTAGCTCACGTGAAACTCGGTCGACTCACTACACGCTAAAGTCACAGAATAAACTTCCAAATGTTTCCTGTTGATCGGGACCGAGGGGATTTCCCGTATTGTTTTTCTCAGAGGATATGAGTTTGTGCTTTTCTCTTTCCAGCTGATCAGTGTGATATTTAGTCACAGAGAGAGGAAGCCCAGAGAGAGCCTCTGCTTCAGAGATGAGCTGTGCATGTGTGTGCTGCATGCATGACTCCAGTGTAACAGATGGGAGCAGCCGCGCGCTTCCTTCTGAGAATCAATCCTTCCTCTTAAAGGTCAACGATAATTGCAAAAACAGTGGAGGCATGAAGGCCTAATGAATGCTTAGAGAGCTTCATAACACATCGCAGCTATTATACATCAAACCGGCGCAGGCCGAGGGCCCGCTTATCTGCCGCTCGCTCCCACGTTGAGGCTCCGCTGTCACTGAGCAGAGGAGATAATGGTAATTTTAACATTTATCCTTCCTCCTCGGCTTCGCCACTAAATCTTTTCAGTAAGTTCACCGATGCAGGTCCTGATGTTTACAAGAATATCACTGGGGGAAAAGTGTACGTACAACAGAACACGTTGTACTGTGCAGCATATGTACGGCGCCTGCACCTCAGTTAGCGCTGCCTCACAACAGCAGGCTGGGTGCGCTCCATAACAGACCCGTATCACATGACTGGGGTCCGCTGTGTTACTGATGTGAACTGAGAGGCTTCACATGTGACGAGGTTGGAAGTCAACAAACTCTCAGATCAGGAGTCATTTTTCACTTTCCTGTCAGCACTCAGTTTTTCCCTTGATCTTGATCTTCTCTAACCTAAGCAGAGAAGTTTAAGGTGGACCTAATGTGCTGTTCTGTATTTTCTGTGACATATTTGTACAGCTCCAGTTGTGACATCACATAGGGACACAGGTCAGAGAGGTAGGCTGACAGGAAGAGCAGTGAAAATACACAACATGAGGTGAGAGGAGGAGAAAAAACTCCACCCAGACTGAGCTCCTAATGGGAGGACAATTTGAGAACAGAAAAAACACCTCAGCACAGAAAGCACATGACTGTTAATACACAGTATGAACACATGAACACCATGTAACCCGTGACAAGCAGCGGGGGAGGGTAAGGGGGGAGACAACTAGGCCGATCTAGACGCAGCATCCCGCCCTGCAGCCTTCCAGCGCTGGGCCCGACCCGCCGTCCGTCTCGGCCTTGGAGATAAGCGTACGAAGGCGTTGGAACAAAGAGTCTGACTGACTGTGAGACTCTTCCAGGTGAAGGAGAGAAGTAGACAAGACTAGACATCAGGAAGCCAAGCAGGAAAGATAAGGGACGGGAGAGGGAGAAAGTGCGACCGCCTTCGTCGAGAGCCAAAAGCCAAAGAGCCATTTATTGCTCTTTTAGATCTGTTGCTACAGGTGTCCAATAGTACCTCAGCTGGTGTATCATTACAT
>VUQR01020561.1:18552-31488 GCA_015108515.1 Hemichromis elongatus
TACTCCAGACACGTTTAAGGTGTGTGTGTATGTATGTATATATGTATCTTCCTTCTGTGTGTGTGTGTGTGTGTGTGTGTGTACAAGTGCTTTCTCCTCTATATTCAATATCCATAAAACACACACACCTACACACACACACACACACACCTACACACACACACACACCTGCTCCAACCTTTTACATTCTGCTAACTAATGGGCAGGAAGCTAAGATGTGTGTGTTCCTCTGCCACACACCCACACACACACCCACACACACACTCGTGTTTACGGGGGACCCAACTTGAGCAAAAAGACCACCTCCATCTATGCACGGAGAACTTTTAATTCAGTCGTGTCATTTAAACCCTTCAAAGCTTCAAATATTCTATTAGCTCGCTCTTGTTCTGAACAGTGTGAAGTCGGCTCGCAGTGGGAGGTTCTCCATCGCAGCTAAGCCGAGCTCTGGGCTTGAAATAGATCCGTCAGCGCGGTCTGTGTTGAGTTAGCGGCTGCTTGACGAGACGCTTAAAGTTACTTTCCCAACGTGGGAACACAGACTGTCAGTAAAACTGGCGGACATTCTAGCGTCAGATGACCACAAATGGAATGTGAATTCTTTCTAATGGCCAGCAGGGGGTAACGCTGCTGGCTGCAAAGGGACGCCTGACCTTGTAAACACAGTCTCTTGTTTTTAGTTCTAGTGAATACTACATGATATTACTTAGTGTTTACAATAATGCACAAATGTCTACAAATGAATGAAAAGAACGAAGTGATGATGACTCTTGCGTTCATGCAGCTCTTCCCTGGGTGTTGTCTTTAGCCTCTCAACATCTCTGCAGACTACCTGCACATCCACAGGTCTCATACTAACGAGGACGACGTATAATTTAACCGCCGGGGTCCTCCTCGTGATCGGAATACAATGGCGGTGCACGAAGCGTATAAAATGCAAATGTGGAGCTCCCGAACGCCCCTCGCTGCTTAGCTGCTGCTCCTCTGCCAAGGTGCTATGGAAATGAAGCCAATCAGAGGGCCTGGGAGCAACTTTACAGCCAGCATCGCAAACCTATCAGATCTCATCGGAGGCCTAAGGCACGGGGGCGACTGTGCAGTGATGGCAGGAATAAAAAACATCAGGCTTCTGACATTTTTTTATTCACATTCGACATATTAAGCTTTTACTTTTTTCAATAAAGACTTGGTCGGCCTTCATTATGATGTATGTTGATAGCGCCTGTCAGCTTGGTTGTCACTACAGCTGGATACTATTTATCACTCCAACTACGAGCAGAGCGAGGGCAAAGCCATCTAAATGAAATCTACCAACTACATTATTCATGCAAAACAGTTTACGGCGTTCCTCCGCTGGCATTAATCTTTGTGACAAAAATGCAAAGCGTGTATTGTTGTAAATATCATCGAGCTGATGAAATAGGTCGCGTGAGAATGAAGTCTTCAAAGAGAAATTACGGCTCTGGAGATGGTCGTTTTCAGCGAGATGATCACCGACTCAGTTTACCTGTTCTTTTTATTTACCTCTTCATCAAAGCTGTCAGCTAGAAAAAAAAACTGAAAAGAGCTAAAAGTTTTCAAAAGAATGGTGGAACCATTCGAGACAAAAGTGGTTCCCAGGTTGGAAGACAGCACATTTTCTAAATCCAAGTCGAGTCATTGGGAATGAACTTATTTCCAAGGTTGAATTCCTGACATGGAATTAATCAGCATTTGACTTTAATTCGCCGTGTTCGAGATAATGAGAGAACATGACATCAATTTCTTTAATCTCATCTGCACAAATTAGCCGTTTGTATCTCATTTGGGGTCTTTATCATCTTATCACTTTGTCTTCATCTTCATCTCTGTGGAAATAAACTGGGGGGACTTGTAACAGCTGATAATGAGCTTAAATAAGCATCAGATAATGCAGCCTGACAAAACAGGATAAGAATATTCTTCTGAGTGGAAAAAAAAAATATAGTATGTGAAATTTACAGATGATTTCATAAGCTGAGCTTCAAAGTTTTGCTGAAAGTAATCTTGATCGTCGGCCTCTCAAGCACAAAGAAAAGCTGAAATGAGGACTGAAACTTTCCCAATATTTAGTATTTCACGAGTGCTTTGTTGCTTCCCATTGGCTCAGCTGTGTGTGTGTGTGTTTTCCTATCCATCTGTGGACTGCGTGATGGGAGATGCAAAGTGGGGACTGTTTTCCAGCCCCATGTTGGTCATACTTTCAATACTGTTAAAATCATGTCACGCCCTCTGGTGAACTTAGCAAGCGTTTAAGCGTTAAAGTTCACGCTCAGCAGCGCCTCCACAGGCTGAAGTCGGAATTTCAAGCAACAAATCCACTATTTGAACACGCGTTGCTTCAGGGATTCTGGGCTATTTAAAAGAACATTAACTGAAAAAACCCTTCAGCCTTTTAAGGCTCAACAGTTGTATATCCTCTATCTTGTTTCACGCTTCAGATTACACAGAAACCTCACAAATAAACTTTGTAGCCTTCAGAAATGTTTAATTTTTCACGGCACTGATTGAACCAGGTGCTGCAAACGTTCCTCACAGCTGTTGCAGATGGTTTCCTGTTCAGGTTAAGATTAGTGGACGGTGGAGGTCATTTGAGTACAGCTTTGTGACATAGAGTAGTATCCTGTTGGTTGCAGGCACCAGCAGATAGCACACTGTGGACACAAAGGGACACAGACAGCAACAACACTCAGGTAGGCTGTGGCTTTAAAATGATGCTCAGTTGGTACTAATGAGTCCAAAGTCTGCTGGTTGAACACACTATTACACCGCCACATGGTGGGCTGTATTTACACTTAATTTGTAACAAAATCTGACCCTACCATCCAAATGTGGCAGCTATTGAGACTCATCAGACCTGCCAATATTTTTCCAATCTTCTTTTGTCCAGTTTTTGTGAGCCTATGCAAACTGTAGCCTCAGTTTCCCGTTCCTAGCTGACAGCACCCACTGTGGTCTTCTGCCGCTGCATCAGGATTTGATGTGTTATTTGCCCGAAGATGCTCTTCTGCATATCTTGGTTGTAACAACAAGTTACTTGAGTTCCTGTTGCCTTCCTATGAACTTGAGGACATCTGACCTCTGGTGTCAACACGACATATTCGCCCAGAGAACTGCTGCTCACTCGACATTTTCTCTTTCTCTGTAAACCTTAGAGATGACCGTGTGGGGAAATCCTGGTAGAAATATTAACGTGCTGGGATCGCCACACTCAAACTCACTTAAATCACCTTTCGTCTTTATTCTGATGCTTAGTTTGAACTTTGTTAGGTCTTCTTGACCATGTCTACATGAATACATGCATTAAGTTGCTGCCATACAATTGTGAGAAGAAGGAGAAGTAAACCAGTTAAACAAAACCAGAGCAGCTCTTTTCATTTTCAGTTTAACATGTAAAGTTCAATCAGTTTTTAAATGCACAGGACGGTAATCTCAGTGAGAGAATGTGTGTGTGTGTGTTTGTGCTGCACATACATGATTGCATACATACTGGAACTTGGGTTAAAAGTAAATACATAAGAATAAAAGAATAATGTAAGGTTACTGTCACACTATACTACTGCTACATCACTACATTTGTGCATACATTTTGAGTTACGAAAGTCCACTGCTGCTTAGTTTTGTTTGTGTGTGTGTGTGTGTTTATGTGTGTATGTGTGTGTGTGTGTGTGTGTGTTTATGTGTACAGAGAGGGCCACAGCTGTGGTGGTCCAGGCGCTTTGCTGTGCCTGGAACAAAGCTTGCTCTAGTAAGAGTTAAATGTGGGACTGGGACAAACATGTCTATCTGCTGACCCTGCAGTGAGGGACGTTTGGGTCACAGCCACGATGAAATGAAGCTGTTTAGCCTGCAGTCAGCAGCAAACAAGTCTGCGGGCAACATCCTCTCTAAGGTCCTGCAGAGTCTGGAGGAATGTTTCAGACAACAAACACTGAGGATTTTTACATTCAGTCTTTTGATATTATTTTTGTTTGCTGCTTGTATGCTGCTGACTCAGCTGAAATGTTGGAGAAAAACATGGTGGACCTTAAATATGCCCCCCCCTTCTTTCCGCCCATATCTACCATGGTCAGGAAAAACACTTTAATACAAATTGTGAGTACGTACAAATTTAGCTGCTGGGGTTCTCCTCAAGCTCTGTAAAAGCTATCTTGACTACAGACCGCACAAAGCGAGCTGAATTGTGTGACAAGCATTTTGTTGTGATGTTTTTTTTGCCATCTAAAGAATTCTCTGAGAGACAAAAAGCAAAGACATTTTTTTTTACCCTAACCAAAGCTGTGCTTTTGGTTGCATAGACACAGTCCTGATCAAAAGTTTAAGACCACTTGAAAAATGGCAAAAACATCATATTTTGCATAGTTGGATCTTAATAAGGTTCCCAGTAGCACACCACGTCCTTTTTCATGGTGTAAGATGTGAATATTCATGTGCTCTTTTTGTGCTGAGATGTTTTTTTTCTATCCTCTAACAGGTCCCAGTTAGGAGCCCAGTTTGAGTAGAGTCCTTTTTTCTCCTCTTGTTCCTAATGTGTGTACTTTTACTGTTTTTCTTTTTGGTGCGGGTACGTGGGCAGCATGCCCTCCATGTTGTACTCATATGACTGTGTACGTGATGAATAAAATTTGAATTTGAAGTGTAGCCTTTTTTACTGCAGGGCGGACTGTCTGACTGAACATCGAACCCTGTCCCCTCCCCTTGCCTCGCGAGCTTTCCATGCTAAGTATGTGATTAAATGTGTGTTACTAAATAACCTTATGCTGGTGTTTGAAAGTTAAGATGAACAATAATAAATCTGAGTGTCATGTGCAGAGATGGAGCTTTGTGTCCCTGCTGTGACCCCGTAGCAAGTGCATGTGTGCTTTGTTTGCCTCAGTAAGGCCTCCGTGTCTGTGCTCATATCAGCGCCAACGCAGCAGATCAAGTACTAAGTATCTGGAGATTAGAAGGATTTAGTTTGACTACTGTGTACGTATGGATTTACTGTTTGTAGGCAGTCAACAGTAACTTCCAGTATAGGCGTGAGAGTGCAGGAGCCCAGAAGGGACAGAAAGCACAGTATGGATTTAAACTTTGAATGTCAAGTGCAAGCTAGTGGACATTTTCCATTGACTTTTTTCTCCCTCTCTCATTCACATGTTGGATATTTTCAACACTTGGAATCCAATAAAAGGATTTTCTTTTGTGTGTATGTGAAATTATATTAATGCCAGCATCTATAGCAGCGGAGGCCTTGAGTCAGTGCTTCAGCATATATGACAATGAGTTTTAATGAGTCGTTAATGAAAAGAAACCAAAACTGGCTGCATATTTGAGCAGGTGCGCTGAATTTCTGGTATAATTTTTCACGCTTGACCTTTCAGTCATTCTCGTTCAACAGTCGACACAAATGGTTATGAGGACGAAATGCATCCAGTGATTATTAATGTAGGGTCTGAAGTGGCAGGCAATTTCAATTAACATCAGAATAATGGACTCATTTGCAGTCTGTGTTTACGGTTAGGTCAGTGGGGCCTCCGCGCTCTGCCGGGGCAGGCGGGGTCTGGATGTGGGAAAATGTGAAAATCTAAACATCATTAATTCTTTTTCTGTCCATTCAGACAGGTTTGTTTACTGTTGCATTAAACTGTTTTTTAGCTGGATTATTCTCAGTTAGCAGTCTGTTGTATTTTCTCACCTTTCTGTGTGTTCATGCTGCACTCACCTGTGCTCAAACAGGTGAGTGCAGCCGATTCCCGTTTTTAACCTCTGAGTGGCATAAAAGGGATTTTGTTTTAGCTTTTTACTTTTTCAGTGACAGTGCTGCACACTCTTGCAGCTTCTTTTGTGAAGTCACATTGATGGTTTCTTTCATTCTGCATATGCACTAAGTAGGCCAATGCACTGAAATGAAATTCTGCTGTCAGGATGGGACAGTCTGATACTATAAGTACAACCAGCCCTCCTAAATAAACTCCACAGACTCCATTAGACACTTGAAGGTGTGCTGGGGTAACTGCACCAACATATTAGCATCAGATGCCTGTAAGCTGTGAGGTGGATCGGTCTTGTTTGTCCAGCACATCCTACAGATGTTCGATTGGATTGAGATCTCGGGAATTTGGAGGCCAAGTTAACACCTCATTGTTGCGCTCCTCAAACGGTTCCTGGACCATTTTTGTTTTGTAGAAATGAGCATTATCCTGCAGAAAGAGGCCACAGACATCGAGGAGTGAAAGGGTGTATGTGGTCTGTAACAATGCTTAGGTAGGTGGTATATGT
This sequence comes from Hemichromis elongatus, assembly GCA_015108515.1. NCBI lineage: Eukaryota > Metazoa > Chordata > Actinopteri > Cichliformes > Cichlidae > Hemichromis > Hemichromis elongatus. Next base: position 24,832 of record VUQR01020561.1, read on the forward strand.
CAGAGCAACATCCACATGGATGTTGCTCTGAGGTTTCCCAGCCCAACATGATCCAAAGCACCATCCTTGTGTTCCAGGTGTTCCCCAGGTAAGCTACACTTAGTCACCTGTGTCCAACCTGACCATCCACATGATGAAAAAGAAAACATGGTTCATCAGATCAGGCCACCTTCTTCCAGCGCTCCGTGGTCCAGTTCTGATGTTCCCGTGCCCATTGTTGGTGTGTTTGACAGTGGGTGGGGTCAGCATGGGTACCCTGACTGGTCTGCAGCGTTGTACACAACAAACTGTGATGCTCTGAGTGTTCTGATGTCCTTCTATCAGAACCAGCATGTTTAAGCTACAGCAGCTCGTCTCTTGGACCCAACCAGCATTCGGTTCCTACATGAAACAGTGCATCTTGGCTGCCCATGAGCTTGTCACTGGTTCTCCATTGTTCCTTTCTTTTATATTGACCCCTGCAGACCAGGAACACCCCACAGAGCAGCAGTTTTGGAGATGTTCGGACCCAAACAGTCAAACTCACTCAAATCCTTATGCTTGCCCATGTTTTCCTGCTTCTAACATTAACTTAGCAGACAATAGTTCCCTCGCTCTGTGATATATATCACCCACTAACAGGTGAGCATGAAGAAGAAGAGATAATCACAGTTATTCACCTGACCTGTCAGTGGCGCCCCACTGTGGATGCTTCTCTGGACAACTTGAGCGAAGGCCAAGTGTTGAAGTTTTCTGTATTAACGGCTGCAGTGATTTGCATCCAACCACAAAAGTCCAAATTCATCTGAGGTATCTCCACATACTGCCTGCCTGTTTTGTGACACACCTGCTCGGCCGGCGCTTAACGGCACAACCCGAGAGGAACATGCCGCTGTAATTGGTCGGTGGTCGGTGCCCTTTTCAAACTGCAGTGAGAACAGACACCCCTGCCAGCCTCAACCTATTCCCACTTTGTTGTTCTTTGACTCTCCTTTTTGAAGTTTGACATTCTTAGTGTAACTTTTTTATTTCTACAGGCTGCTGAGCGTGCATTTATCAGGCACTCCTAATAAAGGTCGCAACAGAGTAAAAATGTTTTCAATTACAAAAACGTTGATTGTCTGTGTTATTAAAGTCATTATTTACAATGTGACTGTGGTTTTTAGAGTTTGTTCAGGCTCGACCTGATAAGGAGACAAAAATGAAACCTGATAATGGGTATGTGGATGCAATGCCAAACACATTATGCCGTGCCCGTTATATATTCAGCTGAATTGTATAAGGAGCTCTATTTGTGTATTGTTGTAAGACTAACAGCGTCTTCACTCGGTGGATGCTTTAATAAATGCACTGTCAGGTCCATTGTGTAAAGCACATTGTGTGCATTGTGAAGTAGCCTACACAAACAATACATCCCGTAAAGGCAGGCGGTCCACATAACGAGTTGATATCATCGATCCAGAAAGTGCTCAAATCACAGATGTTTACGGGCTCAGCGGAGGAACATCAAACTGAATGCAGATGAGTGTCGACGCTCCCCCCGGCGCACAATGAAACATCAAATGTTCTCATTACAAAGCAATGCAACAGCAGCGAGCTTATTTGTTTCATGTCTAACAGGAACATACAGCGCTCATGCATCATTACTGAAAGCAGCTTGCCCTTTACAGTCATCAAGTGAAATGGAAGTTGATCATTCAGGTTTAGAAATGTGCTGTGCCCATAGCGTGAAACAACATGAGAAAAAGGAAACCTCGAGCACACTAAAAGGTTTTCTGCTCCTTCTGCTTTAATTTTAGCCATTTTCAGCATTTCTTGCAAGTTTCCCAACTTTGCATGTTTGCAAAACTGTTTAAACGAGCTCGAAAATTAAATTAAATTAAAGTGAATGATCCAAAGCTAATTTCACTCTCCATAACAACTGCACAGGGGTTCAGGTGTTTTATAAAGTACTTGTTTAAATTGCACTGAGGCTTAAAATACTAGCTGTCTGCTAGACCTAACCTCAGCTAACCGGAGTGACTGAAGTGGACGTCTCAGCTCTGTTTCTGTCTTTGGAGTGTTTTTTTTTGTTTTCATTCCTTACACATAATATAACTTTTGGGGTTACTTGTACTAACAGTCTGTAAAAACTAAAGGGTGGGGTTGGTTCTACTATTGGTTTGAGTTAGAGCTTCAGAAGGTGGGACAGAGTATGAGGGAAAAAGATGAAAAATAGGAACGATACTCCACAGAGATCAATCCTGGGGCCACTGCAGTAGACTCCCAGGAGACAGGAAGTGTTTTGTAACCACAGGGTTTTAGGCACTTCCACACTGGCTCGTCTTGATGCAAGTTTAATCATCCAGCTAAGGAAATCCCGGAAATGTTGATGTCACTCCTCTGGACATTACCTTTCTCAATGAACAAGAAGCTACATCCATGTTTTATGTTGTCTATCTTTATCTTCCTCTGTGGACTCATTCCGCTTCCTGGGTACCACCATCACCCAGGACCTCAAGTGGGAGCCCACCATCACCTCCGTCATAAAGACATCATTCCATGTTTGGCACTGATCACCACCTGCACTCGTGTATATATCTATCTACTTAGCACTTTTTAATTTTAATTTTTATGTTTATTTAAGCGATTATGTAACAGCATGTTTGCACTGAGTACCGCAGCAATTTCCTAATGTTGTAAACCTGCTCAACACTTGGCAATAAAACCCTTTCTGATTCTGAAAGACACCAAAGAAGGCAGACATGACTTTTTCACTAAAAATGTCAGAGTTGGCTAAAAGTGGATCAAAGCTGCAGGTATTTTCATTATTTACACTATACATGAGTAATAATTCATACTGGGAACCATATTTTAATCAGTGCATCTTTTATATGTATTTACTCTTAACTGAGGATTGGATCTCAGATATTTATTTATAACATCTATCTAGTATCTACCTTTTCTTTTTCAGAGCAGCAGCATTCTGGTACAATCACACTTAAAAAAGAGGAAGGAGCAACAAATGAGAGGGAGGAGCATAAGATGACATGGAGAAGAACCAAATGCGGCCTGACCAGCCGTTTGCACTGTAGGTTCAGTTCCATTGTGTGTAATTATTATAATGCAGTATTAACAGTGAAACCACAGTAAGCTTTTTCCTACACTGACAGATCACAACAGAAGAAACTTCCCAGAGAAGCACCACTGCTCCGCGCTGCTTCCTCTGAATGAAGGAAGCTCTTAGTTCAGGTAGCTTATTGTTCTCTGCCAGACCTCGTTCACTCTGCCACGTCACAGATTGTCGATAAAGTCCCGACTGCAGTCAACAGATAAAAGGACTAGTGCGGCTACCATTTCTATGCACACACACAGACACACACACACAATACAAAATGCCGTGGGCTGTTGCCCTTTAGAGCGGAACAATCAGCAGCCACAGAGACGGAAATTTGAGACGTGGTGGTGGAGAGCTACATTGTGCATGAACGTCATAGTGAGAGCTGTTAAGATACACAAAGAAAGACAGCAAAGGAAAGGAAAGGAGGAAGAAGGACAGAAGAGAGGGGTTCATGGAGGTCAGAGGTTAGAATAAAGGAGTACCTGTACATCAGACAGACTGAGGACTATTTCAAAGCCATTCGTGATCTACTCCATCTGGGTAGAGTCTGCGAACCGTCTCGGGGCTCGGTTCGGTTGACACGGTCATCTGTGGCAGGCAGGACAGAGTGATTTTGACCCACTGAAGATCTGGAGATATGTAAAAACCAGGGTGTGCATGAGGATTTAGCCCGAAGCGGTGCACTGAGCAGCTCTCGGGAACAATCTGACCATGGAGCATCAACTGCAGAGAAGTGGATTATACTGCAGGACTGATCTGAAGGTTGTCAAACAGCCCTGTATCCTTGAGAATTACACCCATATCTGATGGTTCTGCTCCTCATGATTAATGCCCGAATCCAAGGTTTAGTGCCAGTGCAGGAAGCAGCGTGTCATTTATGCAGCAGGATAAAGAGTGACACTATGGAGCTGGGATCAAGCACACCTGAGTCCAACCAACAGAGCTGCAAAAGGCCTTTTTTTAAACTACAATCTCCTCTCAGATCCTCGATTGCATTTATGTGACAGGTTTGTTATTCACAGCAAATCACTGTAATCTCTGTAGATGGAAGATTAGACTTTGATATTATTTCTGCAGGAATGTCATATGTTATCATCCCTGTACGGCGACAGTTGTTTTTCTCTACACGCGACCGTGCGTGGATCATCACCGGACAAACAATGTGACTGTGGCGAGATTATTGTTTAACTCTTTGAGACCTGGCAACGCCTCGCCGCTCACAGCCGACCAAGCTGTCTTTTGTTCCCGCGATTCTTGACATGATGTTGACCTGTGAGTTCGTGTGAACAGCTGTTGGTTTATTTAAAGATTTAAATAATAACAAAATAATAATAATCAGACTACAATGATCACAGCATTCATATCTATGAATGTGTGTCAGTCAACTCCGTCGAGACTTGTTCATTCATCTGGATTAAATGTAGCATATATAAACTTACAAGTACTAATAATTTAATAATAATAATAATAATAATAATGGAGTTCTTGGTTTCTCACAACTGAAGGGCAGATAATCCGTCTCATTTCTGACTTCTGTAACTTGTCAGTGTGCTGCGAGGCAAAGACGATGGTGACCTTTAAAAGGCTCTAAAGCAGCTACAGTTTGGTACAATGGCAGCGCTGCTCCTCAGCCAGGCTCTCCCGAGTAATTTAGGGAATAAAGGCAAATCTTAAAGAGCAGCTTATTAGCTCAAACTCTGAAACAGACGGGATGAACCCTCATCGTGATTCCCTCGAGGGTGAAGAGGAGCTTGTAGTAATGACGATGATGAGGATGATGGGTTGGTAATATGTAATTTCTCCCGCTCTCTCTTCATTTCTCCCCACATCTTCATCCATAATTGATCATCATTAAAAAGACGATCGATAAAAACAGAAAAATGATGGACACTGTTCTTTTTAAAAAAAATTCTCGTAGCAAGTTTCACTCCAGCTCAAAACATCCTTATCTTTTAAAGGCAAACCTGGGGCTCTTTATCGATCTGTTTGTTGCCTGCCAAACGAAGAGACCCAAATGAGATGGTAAGGGATTAAAAAAAAAGAAGCGAGGCAAAGACAGAGAGCAGACCGGTGAAGCCTCTCTGCCAGCAATACAAACGAACACGTCTGTCTATAAAGATATGGACAGCGAAGACTTTTGTTAAGGCTTCTAATATTACAGAAAATCACTGAGGCCTGGCAGAGATACAGACAGAGTAAAACTAGACACACCAGTAACAGCAACAGGAATACATTCAAAATCCAAGGTTAGCGTAGCAACTCTCATCGTGCAACCCTAACCCTCGAAAGTGAATAAGGTAAAAGTACACAACTCAAATCGTTCAGTAACAAGCTGAAGGTAAGTCCAGGTGATAAACAGCCAATGGGTTGTATGAGACAAATGGATCTTTTAAGAAATCGCTCATCCCCTTCAGAGGAAGTCAATTCTACTCTTACTTGTATGTTATTTAATGGCAGTTATTCAACTCACATTTATTTACACAGCGCCAAATCACAACAACAATCACCTCAAGGCGCTTTATATTGTAAGGTAGACACTATGTGAATACAAGTGAAAAACCCAAAAATCATACAACCCCTAATGAGTAAGCACTTTGGTGACAGTGGGAAGGAAAAACTCCTTTTGAACAGGAAGAAACCTCCAGCAGAACCAGGCTCTGGGAGGGGCGGGGCCATCTGTCACGACCGTGACCATGACAGACCCATACAGTCCATGCATGCGTCTCCCTAATCAAGGCCATTAGTGTTAGCTGGTAACTTAGGTTTGCTGGTTCGCCCCCGACCTTGGCTCTGCTACTGGTACCTTCCTCTTACAAGGGAGGTCTTCCTTCCCACTGTTTCCGAGTGCTTGTTTATAACAGATCATGTGATTGTTGGGGTTCTCTCCGATATTGTAAGGTCCTTACATATATTTAAACAAATGTTATTGTGAAGTTTATTGACTTGTTTTTAGCTTTTGAATTCCAAGATGGTGGCTGCTTAAATACCCAAATCAACCCAAATACCCATATCAAAAAAAAAACTGGCATTGAAGTGGTTACATCCATAAAAATATACTGGCAATGGACAAAAAGTAAAACGGTGAATTAATTAACTGTAGTAGTGTGGCTGCTGAAAATGCAAACATCAAGGAAGAGATGGTGAAAGTACTGATCAAAGGGATACAGGTGGAGAAGCTGCAGGGATACAGGTGGAGAAGCTGCATGGATACAGGTAGAGAGGCTGCAGGGATACAGGTGGAGAAGCTGCAGGGATACAGGTGGAGAAGCTGCATGGATACAGGTGGAGAAGCTGCAGGGATACAGGTGGAGAAGCTGCAGGGATACAGGTGGAGAAGCTGCAGGGATACCGGTGGAGAAGCTGCAGGGATACAGGTGGAGAAGCTGCATGGATACAGGTGGAGAAGCTGCAGGGATACAGGTGGAGAAGCTGCAGGGATACAGGTGGAGAAGCTGCAGGGATACAGGTGGAGAAGCTGCAGGGATACAGGTGGAGAAGCTGCAGGGATACAGGTGGAGAAGCTGCAGGGATACAGGTGGAGAAGGACTGCACCAAACGGCCTTGGCCACGAGTGCTGC
>VUQR01020564.1:14557-24928 GCA_015108515.1 Hemichromis elongatus
CACACAGAAGGGTTAAGTGGAAAAAATAGGAAGTGGATTTGATTCAGTGTTGATCCCTGTGGATTATGGGCAGAGTACAGCGAATTGTCTGGCTGTCTCCTGAATCCACCCACACTGGGGTGCTGCTGGGGACAACACAGGGAACACACACATACATGCCCAAGCCGATAAAGCCAGTGGAAGCCGTGAGCGAGAGTGGCCTGTTTGGAGCTAGAGGGTGGGGCAGAGTTTGCCCCGCTGGATCTCTACTTCATTACTGAGGCTGACTTCATCGTGAAGGTGAAGTCACCGCTGATTCAAGTGTGATAGGAGGCTGGGAGGAATTGGTTACCTGGTCTACCTAAGCACAGGAGGCAAACAAATGCACATACACTCACTAGTGCAAACATTCCCTATTCACAGTTCAAAGGCGAAGTGAACTGTTGGAACATGCAAGTTAGTTCTTCTAGTATAGGTGATGACTTGACTTGATGGTCAGCTGAGAGAGCGAGTATGAAAGACAGAGAGACACATACACACACAGAAAGGCTTATTGTTCCAAGTGAACAGAGGGTGACTGTGGGAGAGGGTTCCTGGCACCTCCTATAAGCCTGGGATCCAAGGCCAGTGGCGCTATGTGTGTTTCTGTACTTGTATATCTATCTTTGTGAGGACCAATACAGGAATGAAAACTCAGGGGTGACACTTGCAGGAAGCGAGGACGGTCTGGTTGCTCGTCACTTTCTGACACACTCTACAAGCTGTGTTTAAGAGTTAAGCCCTGGCTTTAGGATAAAGGTTTCATTTTAGTATTGGTTTAGAAAATATTTAATATGCCAATGTCCTCGCAAAGACAATAGCAGAAACGCGCGTGTGTGCACATGCTGTATAATTACATCTTTAGTGTTGATCATATCTAATATCTGTATGTCATTATCATTCCAGTTTTACCGACACGTTAGAAAGTAACGCCACATATTCTCATTTGATCTTATTTTGGAAAGACTAGGAAAAGAATGGGGTCTGCTACCATAGCAACGTGGTAAGAATTTCTCCATGGCAATGCTCTGTGTTCCAAACAAATTGGGCTGTGAAAGGAACACAGGGCAGCCCATCGGGAAGTCTGCAAAACTCACACTGAGGCAAGCTTTTGAGTGAGCCCCATTTCTGGCAAATTGGACAATATTAAACATACTGTTAGAGTGATGTTAGGAATTCAAAACTCATGCGATCCCAGGCACATACATTAGGATACAATGCAATTAATCCAAAAATGATATCGCCTGGTTGTTGTTTAGGGAAAGAAAGGCTCTTATTTTCCCTTCTGATCTTCCTGTCCATACAGGCAAGGGAACATGAGTGTGTAGTATGTGTCATCAGCTCTAACTTTCATGTTAATAACATCACATGCACAAAAGTTTTTAGTATTTTTTATATAATTTCATATCATTTCCCTTTTATGTGTTGGCTCTGTCCTGAGTTTAGTGTGGGCTACAGTATAACCTGCCAAGTGGTGTATTTAGGTCAGCCGGATAAATCGAAAGGTATTTCAGGGGCCACATACAACCTAATTTGATCTCAAGTGGGCCACACAAGTAAAACCTTTACACAGGTTACAAAGAAAAGGTCTCCTGAAAACGTCCACATGCGATAATACAAAACACATGATGAAGAGCTCGACGTGTCTTAGGAAAAACAAATGTGGTTTTGAACTATCAGTCTCAGTTTTTCCACATTACAAAGAAACACTACTCTTGTGAATAAAACAAATACATCAGGACCGCATCTTGGCTTCGGTAATTATGCCATTACCCCACGGGTGATGTTTGTCAGCAAGAAGGCCGTAAAACCGACAATGACTCAGACCTTTGCTTTGATGCGATGCATTCCTAATGAACTGCACCAAAAGTCCAAAAGTTAAGCCTTACTTTCTGCAGCCTGCACAGTTGTAAAAGCCAAACTGTGAGCTGGACTTGGGGCCAGTACTACTAAAAGATTTATTTAAAAAAATAAACCAGAAACATGCCCAAAAAGCAAGATAAGCTCTAGAAAAAAATTGTACATCATCACATGCTTGTGCATTAAGTTTGGGCCTTGAAAAGAATCACATAAAGCTCAAGTTAGTATGAGTAGATAAATACATATGTTTATCTCTGTGTAAACTTATGCCTTTCACTTACAATATACAAACATAATGTATCAACGTCTATGGCCTAGTGAACTATGGAAAACAATATTGACAGTAATTCCATAGATTTTTGCTTATTGCACCAACTTATTGATTGGTTCTGTCAGGCTGGAATGATACACCAGTGATATCTACTGTACTGTACTCTTATTTATAATTCATTAGGCTGCACCTCATATACAGTTACACTCACACTTGAACTCTCTCCATCGTTTTCCAGTCAAGCATGGAAAACTGCATGAGCTCATATAGCCCCAACATAAATAAACAACAATCTTCGCACACACATATGTACATATAAATACTACGTGAGGCAGTACTCAGCATTCAGTGAGAGTGCCCCCCCCCCGCCTCCTCCAAGCCTTGGCAAGCTGACAATATTCCTCCAGCCCAGGATGACACACTGTGGCCAGGCTGATAAATCTCCCCGTCAACCTTCACCCTGCTGGTTATTGCTGCTGCTGCTGACAGCAATACGGCCCTGCGAGATTTATAGATTTACACGAGAATCTGAAAACAGGGCGGCATACCGAGACCTCAGACTCGAGTAAACACACAGAGGGGCTGCGTGCTTTTAGCTCACTTAAGCACTTAATGAAATGACGTGCAGCACGGAGATAAAGGAGATGCAGCAGATGATTGGTTATTAACGTGAAAATGTTTTCCCCTTTTTGGACTTTAAACTAACTAGAACCTTAATCGATTGATGGCTTTAGAAGACTGTGAGTTAAATGGCTGCTTTTCTTGTTCTCCCAGGGTCAGTCTGCCTCCTAATTGGCTAATGGTATGAGATATTAAGTGGGAGCTTGCCTGATATAGTATGAGGGGAACAGAAAGGGAAGAAAAGAGGATTTAAACTGCTAACATCCAAACACAGAGGGCCACACCTTATTTTAAGAAGGGCAAAACAATGATGCCGATCTTCAAAAAGAGAACTGGGCACATGCATAAACAACGCCACCCTGACCTCTCTCTATTTTCCACTTCATCTACTCTCTGACAATTTTATGTCTTTATCACACCCCGCACTCATTCCTTCCCTTCAGTTCTGTCTCGCCATTGCCCTTTGCTACCTACCATCCCTCTGTGTGTGTGTGTGTGTGTGTTATTCTGTGTGTGTGAGGGGCGCTGTCTGCCTGCTGGTTGCCAGGTTACCAGTCTAATTGAGAGGCCTCTAGAGAGTAGCTGTTATCAGAAGAGCTTGAACCCTCTCTTCCGCTTACCGCTCTGATTCTTTCTCTTATTTTCTCCATCTCTCTCTTTTCCATTTTTTCTACATTAAAGCCATTTCTGCTTTTAAACTTTTTTAACATCTTAAATTTTTATTCCTCTTCACTGAAGATGATCATGATTATTTTTTCATGTGTATTATCTATTATAGTTGTCTTGAAAGACCGTTCGTCATTGCTCTCTATACACTTCTTATTGGACTTTGCTCAGCCAGAGGTGTCAATTTTCTAACTGTTTCATCTCTGCCTTTCATCTGTCATCTCCACTATCCCTTTGGCGTCTCTGGTTATCTTGTGCTCTTTCCTTCATTCCTGCCATTTCTCAGTCACTCCATCGAGCCTTTATCTGCCACAGAACATGGCAGGAAATCCTTATCCCATTACACAACTGCTCCCTACCCCAACACGAGTGCAAATCCACCCTCCTGACACGCAAATACTGATACGTTGAGGCCGCACAGGGAATAATAGAAATATTATATCTTTTTAAGGGCAGTCTATTAATTCCATAACATAAACTTAAGAATATAGAGCACTTGCAGGAAACAGACAGGAGATCAGACTGCACAAATGTGGATAATTCCAGAGACTTGAGCACTTGGGAACTGTTATTACCCTGCTTGGAAGTAAGCTTAATCAACTCAGCTGAAGGTTCCATGCAAGTGAATTTGAGCTAAATGCAAAATGTTGTGGTTAAAGAACAGAATATGGAATTCTCATCTTGAAGTTTGGCATTACATGTTGATGAAACACTTTAAGTACACCCACAAGGCCCATCCATCTCTCTGGGACTCTCCACACTTGTTTCTTCTCATCAAAGAAGCACCATCTTTCCCTTCCTCGCAGCCTCCCCCGGCGTATCCCCTTATTTCTTTTGCCTTTCATCTACCTCTGTGCTTGTTCCCACTCTCCATCTCCACTGCATTGCAGATTTTCTTCCTGAGAAGAGCTGGTAGAAAACCGGATGCACAGCTGTGATGTGATGCTTGCCTTTAATCACAGCTGCTTCATTTCTCCCAATTCTTAGTTAGATAAAGTGGGACACTGCCGTCACATCTCCGACCAGGGTCACCCACACGCCCAAAAAACATGAATCCACACACAAGCACACCCACCAAGCATTATCGTTTAAATTCCATTTATTACCATGTTGTCTGCGCCATACACCGAATATTGTTGCGTCACTATATGAATCTCACAGCTTTGAAAATCCTTTACATAGGCTAGTTGTGAAAATATAAACTTGCAGTTCCACGCAAAACTCATGCTTCCATGTTATGGGGGTTGTATGACGAGGAGGTAGATGGGAGTTAGGACATTATTCCCTGGAGTCAAGTTCTCTCTTAGCAACCAGACAGCCATGAGATTCACAACACAATCACGTACCCGCAAAAGACAGTGCAACACTCCTACATAGGTTTGAGTCCTGCACACGTGCACTCAGTGTCCTATTTTCAAATGTGACATTTAAAGCTTCACTGAAGGGAAAAACCTGCAATTTATAAAACGCTACAAGTAACAAAATAAATAAATAAAAAATAACCATCATCAATTTGAGGCTGTCAGACTGCCAGCTGAAGCACAGCAATGTTTGTTGTGTCATTTCTGTCAGACAAGTACCTGGTACGAACAGTTTTCCTGGTGGACCATCCTTCACAGCATCCTAGAGCGGAGCTGCCTGAGCTGGGGGAACAGAAGCGGGACTGGGATAAGATTCCCAGCCCTGCAGTGGTATTCCAACGGAGACGAGAGGAGCGATTCCACTCAGCGTTTGATCAGAACTCAGAAAAATCTGTCACTATCACTGCTTGCCTCTCGTTGTCAGTCAGTTCAGTCTTCACCCTCTGCTTTTCTGTGTCTCTTTACGCTTGTTTTCTGCTCTGTCTGTTTGTTAACAGAAAAGGGCAGGGTCTGATCGCTGCTTCTCCAAAGCTGAAAGAGGGAGGGGAGTGAGAGACTGGAGGAGGGGTGTGAGAATAAGAGAGGGAGGGAAAGACGCTGTGAAAAGCAGAGTACACTCCCGCTCGCCTTTCTCTGTCTGCTTTGGACTGAAAAGAGGGAGGAGCTGTGGGGCTGAATGTATGCCTAGTGGGGAGAGGGGATTGTGGAAAAGGGATGAGGGAGGGTGTGGGTGGTGTGGGTCAGCGCCAGGATGTCATTCAGCTGTTTTATATAAAGTCATGTCAGACACGGAAAGCGGACAGGAGAGAAGGGCAGTGGAGAGGCTTTCATTCCTTAACCTTTATCTTAATCTTCATGTGTGTTGCACAAACTTGCATCGAATAAAAGCTCAAAATAAAATGTGTCGTAATCAGAAAGTATGCGAAAGCCGAGAGTATCAAAAACTGGCACTGAATGTTTGAACAGACACAAATCATTCACTTATTTATTTATTTCACCCCCAAAGTTCCTCATTTAAAGGGAAGCAGTGTGTCTCGCGCTTAATTCCTGTGCACATTTGTGTGACTTTTGCCTCACTGTGTGAAAGTATACATGTTCATCTTCAGCTTCCCTTCATTGTCTTTCTCTCCCCCGTTGTAAGATTATAATCCCACAGTGGCAGATGGCTGGTCTATAATCCACATGCAGGTCAGCCTCCTCAGATAATCTCTTCCTTCTCTATCTTTCCCCCCGTTCCACTGGCTCTACTCATAACCTTTATATCTCCATCTATTTGTTTTTAATTCCAGTGAGATGGATGTGTTCTTCTCGTTTTTTTTTACTTTAAAATGACTGTACGGTCAAAGCCAAAAGGTAATTACCTTTTGGCTTCTGGCAGAGTTTTGATTACTGTATTGTATTGTAGTTTGTATTCATGAGAATAAAACTTGGAAAATCAGTAATTGGATGTCTGGGCCTGAGTAAGACACAGTCTCATCAGTTGTAACGCTCCCTGACGGTGGGAATTTGCTAAGTTAGAGGTTAAAGATAATCAGCTTGGTAAAAAAAACGTACAATGACTACATAAACACTCTAAAATAGTCATTTCAAGCATTTAACTACACAAACCAGAATACTGCAGTTACAGAACTGTTTAGACTCTACAGTAAGTATCTGCTTTCCTCCATTATAAACATTCCCATCAGAGGAGGAAGTGGATAAACTTCCAACTACGGTTTGGAGGATTTGAGATGCTGATGCCGTTGCAACATGCTTCTGTTTCAAGTTTCATGTTTGTCTTTTGTGGCAAGGTAGCTAGCCACACACTAACCCTGTTATCTCATCCGTCCTCCAGGCCAAATCTCTCTATTCGATATTGATCTTTGTTGGGTGACGCTGCTTTTCCGATAAGACCACTCTTGGGTTTAATGACCTGGATGTGGATCGATGAGCTCCCTGCTCTGATCTCTCTACTCAAGTCTGCACATCATTGGCTCTGGGTTAGCTTTCTGCACGGTGCCCAGCTGGGGAGGGCTGGAAGAACGCCCATACTGTGGCACTCACTGATGATATAATTATCTTTGTATGATAAACCCATCTTTTTCTCATAGAATACCAATTGGGCCTCATAGAAGCACTTTTAAACTTACAAGTACAAATTAAACAAGCCCAAAGTGGCTAAATATAAAGAGGGTCAGGACATCCCAAATTATAATGTATAGTTCCAGATGTGTATTAAACTTTATGCTGTTATACAATAGAGACAGGCATACTCTTTGGAGTCAGCTTTAAAGTACAGTGTTCAACACACAGATTAATTTTTCAGCCCTAGAAAGGATTCATCAGAACCTTATAAAAACTGAACAGCTATTGTAGGTTTGCTTTGGTAGTTACTTTCTGCCCTGCAGCAACAAATAAATACATAAACAAATAAAAATAAAAATCTGTAAAGAAAAAAATGAATATTTAAATTCTGAGAATTATTTTGGATGGATGGATGGATGGATGGATGGATGGATGGATGGATGGATGACGCTCCTATGATGCTTGTATGGTTCCAACAGTATCTTAAACCTCGCGGACCAACACCATTCTTGAGTCAGTAAAGTCAGAATTTGAACTTCTCTCTCACCGACTTTGGTATGGCATCTTCATTTTAAGCGAAACCATGAGTGCGAGCCTACGTTTAGGCTTCACAGGTAAAGAACATAAGCTTGAAACAACTTCCCACAAGCAGTGAGTCAATGACTTGATCCAGTCCAGTATGTAGAGTTTCAAGATGCTCTTCTGTTTTTGCATACAGATGTATTCATTTCACTCTCTGTTGCACATGTACATGCATCCAGACAACACTACAAAGCAGTGAAACAACTTTGATGTCCAACATCACGAGCCTAGCTTTGATAGAAGAATCCATAGCCACCCCCTTTCCCCTCCTCTGTCACCATGGCAGCAGTCTGTCTGAAGACACCCCCCACTGACCTTCACAGGGTTGTCAAGGTTACAATCTGAGTCACAGCACAGGTGGAGATGGAGACAGCATCTCTTTATTCACACCAAGAAAAAAACAACAATATCAGACTCCATCCAGACTGCACATTGTGAAGACCCCCCACCCTCAAATTACACACACAATTATATACACAGGGAGAAACAGGCACACAAAACAAACAAAGTTTCAAAAAAACTGTGATTATGTAAGTGACCTAAAGCACCACAAAGAAGGCCCAGAACAAAAATTTTTAACTCGAGTTGGGCAGTCTGTAGTTTTGCCTCCCACTCACTGGTCACATTATGAGATGCTAAAAACTAACTCACTGGATCACCACCAGCAGTGACTTTCTGCTAAAATACAATAGCTGCATGCTGATTCTAATGTAAACTCTAACAACCATATGTAATTTATGCCTGCACAGAGCAGAGGGAATTGCTGTTGTGTGTGCCACTTGCTGCGAGAGTATGTTGTGTACACTGAGGACTCTTCACTCAGTCTTCTTTTCCTCATCTCATTTTGCACATCAAAACAACACTTGTGTGGGGATGTGTGTTTTTAGCTTTGCGACGTGGGCATATTTGTACAGGAAAACAGAAGGAATGAATACTTCATCATAAGTAAATGATCACTGAGTGAATAATACTGCTGTTCATTCTTCTGTAACTAGTGGGATACAGAGAGAGAGGACAGGAAGTGGTGCTGTAGGTGGGAAATAATGTCCCGTAACACTCTGCAGAGCTCATGGAAAATACATGAGTCTCAAGCACGCTGTGACGCCTCCTCCCTTTCTCCGACAAACAGCTTGTCCTCTCTCTTTTTATCCTCTGTGCCATCTACCCCTCCTTCCTCTCTGTCTTTGGCCTTTCAGCGTAACTACATTTGATTTCTTTTGCCACTTTTCTCCTTCTTCCCCCTCATTCCCCCTAGTGCTCCTTCTCTGGTACCCCCCTCGCCCCCTCCCTCTAGCTCAGCAGGGAGAGAGGAGCACAGATGCTTTTAGCGAGCTGACATTTTGTGCCAGTGTAAAAACACTGCATAGCAAAGCAGGTTGGCTCAGTGTGAGGGCCAGATTCTGGCGGTAATGAGCTCACTCTGACAGGGAGGAACTGATGTGGAAGGCCAAGGAGCGCATGTGTGTGTGCGTGTGTGGACGATCAGCCACTAGAGGTTGTTCTAATGAGGACTCTATGCCTACGGTTGGTGGTGGAAAGACAGGGCATGCTGTGATCACTAGCCTGTATTAATATTTGCCTTGCATTTTTAAAAGCGCATCAGTGCATTAACGTTCAAATACCAGCAAACTAGATGACTAACTGACCACCAGTTACACTTGTGCAATGATGAAGTCCATTATGAAACAGCAGTTGTGAGTCAGAGAATAACAAGCAGCTGAGACAGAACTATGGCACGGTATGTCTCCTTGGCAGCAGATAAAAAAATGGCAAACACAAAAAAAGAACAGATTTTCTAACCTCCCGCTCTTTGAGGTTCTAATTTCTTTAAGGGTATGTGCAAAATAGTCTAGTCTAGAATGAATGAATGATTAAATAAATAAATATATATAAAATATATATAAAGTATAATAGCCTGATAAAGCCCTATAAATAGGAAGGACTTTTTAACACAGTTTTTCAAATATCTTAGCTTTGCACACAGAAACAAAATAATTTAGCAAAAAACAAAACCTACCAAAATTGTTAGTCCCCCTGATGCTACCTAGTTGTATATGTTTTTTGCTTGTTAACAGCCTGCAGTGCTTTGTTCGAGTTTTAAACAAGTCCCAATCCCAGCCCATTATTTTTGGTAAATCCTTCATGTTCATCCAGGGCTGATGGTCTTCTGGCATCAACCTTGGTCTTCAGTTCACGCCACAGACTTTCAGAACGGGAGTCGCAAGTTCGATTCCCATCCTGTATCCAGTAAGGGTCCTGGCTAGGAATGGCGCAGCTATGTCTGCAGCCTGTCCGCAGCTCGGACACAAGCATTTCACTACATGTTGTACTCTACTGTATGATTGTGTATGTGACAAATAAAGGTTGTTTGTTTGTTCAGTGTGATTCACGTCACTGCTGTGTAGACTAGTCAGTAATGTTCAGTTTGGTCTTCTGGAGTAGTTCTTCATTAACAGCATATCTTCACTATGATTTGGGTTGTTGTTGTTTTCCTGTGGAGACAGTGTTCTTTGGGTTATGCGACTGTCTCAAACATAAGCAGTGTCTTTATGATCAAAGAGCAATCTTTTCATCTCATCTGACCAAATTCTGGGGCATTTAGACAGTTAGATTGCAATTTCTTTAGTGATTGTAGTAAATACTTTTCTCTTAGAACTACAGATGCCACAACACTACAAGCAACTTTTAATACATTTATTAAATTAAATGATCAACAGGAGACAAAATCAAGCACAAGTCATCTCAACATGCAACCAACTGGTTTGATGCATGCTTCTGTTATAATTTACATGACGAACATCTGTTGTAATTGCTGTCTTTGAAAGTACCATGATAAATATTCCCTGTTGTATATACTTAATTGTCCAGTTAGTATACATTAACATAATGCTAGCACTTTGGAGGCAAAATTAGCTTTAAAATGATCAA
>VUQR01020566.1:0-15995 GCA_015108515.1 Hemichromis elongatus
CAATTTCAAATGACAGTCGTTAAACGTAGTTTTTTCTGACAGTGTGACAGAAATCACCAACTGTCTGGTGTCGATTTGTTCCAGAGAGGTTTGCGTAGTGCTCTGTTAACCCCTGAAGAATCACTAGTTGTGTGTATATATTCTTATTTGGCTCAGTCGTAGTTTGCTTGGCCCAACTTCTGCTGCACCCATAGCACGTGATGTGAAATAGCAGTGATGGCTGAGTGAGATTGGCACAGACTGAACAAAAAGTTTGAAAAAAAAAACCAACCAATTCACTGTGTTCCCTTTGTTTTTTTTAAAATCCAGAACCAATTAATTTAAAAGCATCTAAATGGGAACCTCGCCATGGCCTCCCTCACCCATCAGTGGTTACTCTGTCTTTTTGCCACAGAAGTAGTGAAAATCCTTTACCACTGTTGCCTCCCCCTCCCCTCCAACATCCACTTTCATTTTTTACCTTCTGCTTTGCTGCCACCACCACCACCATTAA
The DNA here is from genome assembly GCA_015108515.1 of Hemichromis elongatus. Taxonomy (NCBI): domain Eukaryota; kingdom Metazoa; phylum Chordata; class Actinopteri; order Cichliformes; family Cichlidae; genus Hemichromis; species Hemichromis elongatus. The sequence goes on from VUQR01020566.1 coordinate 494, forward strand.
CAACCTGTTGTTCACTCCTATCGAAAGACGTGAAGCCCGTTACCCCCTTATCATTTCGGTTTATGACCTCAGTCATGTGAGTATGCATGTGCAGTGTGTCCATATATCCAGCTGTTCGTGTGCCATTTGACATCACAACAGACTGGTATTTTTTAAAACAAAGTTCCAATCGAAACACTGTGAACCCTATTTCCATTTCCCACGTCTTTCGTTTGCAGGATTTTTCCTTTTTCTTTATGTTCTCATTTTTGTTTTGTTTTGTCCCTGTTAGGATGTAGCAGCAGACCCCTGAGATGCAAGTTCTCTCAACCACACGTTTCTCATTGTGAACAATCACTGTTAATACATGCATTTGTTTTCTTTTCTTTTTTCCCCTGCTCATTAGCGGTAGCACAAACGCACTAGTTTAAAGATTCCTCCAAAATCACAGTCCCTGATCTTTTTTGTCCTGCACTCGAGTCACACAGCAGCGAGAATGATGCCTGTCAAATAATACTGTTTTTTTTTTCCCAAAAAGTATAAATATTTTTGCCTTATTTTTTTCGTTTCACTCTCTTCTCTGTCACTAGTTTTCATTTGTCCCGGGACTCTGAAGAGCATCGGCGCCGCCACTTTCCTGTTTGAAGGCGAGCAGCAGGCCGGGTCGTGGTGCAAAGACCCGCTGCAGGCCGGAGACAAAATTTTCTTCATGCCCTGGACGCCATACCGCACTGACACCCTCATCGAATTTGCCTCTCTGGAGGATTTAAAAAATGCTCGCCAGACAACCACCTATAAACTGCCGCACCGTGTCGACGGGACGGGCTTCGTCGCTTATGACGGCGCCATCTTCTTTAACAAGGAGCGCACGCGCAACATTGTCAAGTTTGACCTGCGCACACGCATCAAAAGTGGCGAGGCCATCGTTAACAATGCCAACTACCACGACACCTCTCCCTACCGCTGGGGTGGCAAGACCGACATTGACCTCGCAGTAGACGAGCGGGGCTTATGGGTAATCTACGCCACAGAGCAGAACAACGGCCGCATAGTGGTGAGCCAGCTCAACCCGTACACGCTCCGCTTCGAAGCCACCTGGGAGACGGCTTACGACAAACGCTCTGCCTCCAACGCCTTCATGGTATGCGGAGTGCTGCACGTAGTACGCTCCACCTATGAGGAGAACGAGAGCGAGGCGAGCCGGAGCCAAATCGATTACATCTACAACACCAAGCTGAGCCAGGGCGAGTACACCGACATCCTGTTCCCCAACCAGTACCAGTACATCACCGCTGTGGATTACAACCCCAGGGACAACCAGCTGTACGTGTGGAATAACTTTTACATCCTGCGCTACGACCTGGATTTCGGGCCACCGGATCCCGCTGAAGGTGAGAGCTGCTCCATTGTTGTTTAGTCTATGTCTAATTCTTCTATTGTTTGGCTGCAGCGTGGGATGTCACAGATGGCTGCCTTTTAATTTTGGATGCAAGTCAGGTGTGATATATATAAAAAAAAAGAGTGTTGCAGTAGTCTTGGGGAAAGGGCTCATTTGCAGACAGAAATTACACATTCACCTTGGAATGAGGGATAGCTCCCAGTGGGGGTTGCATCGCAACCCAAAAAAAAAAAAAAAGCAGCTTCTTTATTACCATGAGGCAAGCAGAGGCACTCCTTCCAGCCGAAGTTTGGACCCTATCAAATTCTTTAATCTCGGGCGTTATCCAAAACCATTATGAACACGGCCCTCCTGAACTCGCCTCTAATGCTGGGAATATGCTCGAGAGGCATTGTGCACAGTACGACACAGGTTATCCTCTCCCCCTTTACCTCGGGTTTTCAAGTTGTTGCCATGGTTACCTCATCAACTTCACAGAGGCCATTTTTGCAACAGATCAGAAGATAATCGCTACCCTATTGTGGGATAATATTTTTAAAATCGCCACACTGAGATGTGCGAGACTTATGTACCACTCGGTGAATCACGAGCAGGAGAGTGGCTGGAAAGTGATTACGCCGAAGAATCTCGTCCTGGGGGGCTGTGGGGTGCGGGCTTAAATTAATCTGTGAAGTGCTGAGAGGCGACATACGTGTCACCACACAGTGGCCTTACATCAAGCTGATAATGGGTTTAAATACCTAACTGCTGCCATCTTATCCCATAAAGCTCGTCTTCTCTAAGTCTTCTGCGTGAAGTGTGGAAAACAAGAATCTTGACCTGACTCGACGATACGTTAGAGGCTCAGGTTGCCCTCAGGCAGTGGTCCGGATTAGGTTATGATTTTTTAACTTCTGGATATTCGGGAGGGGCTAGCCGCAGGGGTGGGTGAAATCTGATTCTTGACCTGAGCTGTTGAAAAGTGGCGAGGGGAGTAGGGTGGGGGCGGTTTGCCGCTGACGTCTCAATGGAGGCCTGTGTGCTCCTGAACTCTGGCCTCTTGTCAACGCGTCTGTTTGTTTTCCCGCTGTTCCCTGGAATCTCCCCCCGGCATGATAACTCGACACCCAGGGGAGGCCCTGGGTTTGTGTCTAAGTCGCGGAACAACCAAAGCCTCAATTAAGAGTATGTTAGAGAAGATATGAAAAATACTCCCAACTTTAATGAGTTCGTCATGCATGCAAACTGCCTGCTCAACTCCTCACGTCCTGATGTATGTAAATGTAATTAACAACTAAATTATCATAATTACCCTCCTTGTCTCAAAAGGAGTCTTGGGGAGAGGAGGAAAGTGGCCATCACAGAGCATTTTCAATGAAGGGTCTAATGTGCTCCCTCAGCTACTGCAATGCCTCGGTAAACATAAATGCCACTGAAGCCTGGTGTTGCCACTTGCTGCTGTAACAGTGCATTTAATCAACAAACCCCAAAGAACATAGCTGTTGATTTCACTCATTATTCGAAGTGCGGGCTTCCTGCCACTGTTCCGTTATTGGGATCCAATCAGAAATGTGTCTTTGCAGCAGAACTTGTCACTGTGGTTCATTAAGTGTGCCTTATGAGAACATTATGAAATGTTGCAAGCTCGAGTAGGAGAGAGGAGGCATCTGTAGATGCCAAGGCCAGCAGCAGCAGCAGCAACAGCAGCATGCCAGATCCCGTGAATGGCACTTGAAAATAATTGGTTCTTGTTTATTAGGTTTTTTTCAGATTTACACCTTTAACTTCTTTACTGTGTAGCTATTAGGATTTATTGCTGCCCATGATATGCCGTTGAATTAAACAACCTATTCTGCAGGGTAATCTAATGGTGCTGAAATAATGTCTCTCTCTCTCTGAAACTGAGGGGCACTTGAGGCGTAAAGGAAATTAATTGTGCCCATTAAGATTCATCGACCACAGAGTGAAGTTACCTCGAACACCAAACCCAATGTATCTCTCTCCTTTTTAGAGCTCGTGTAATACAATGAACGTCGGTGTCCTTTTCTGTCAGAAGCTTCAACCTTGGCTGTAGTGCTCATCCTACAGAGGCAGGATTAGGAGTTTATATCAACATTTTTGTGTGTGTTTTTTTTAGTAAAGTGATCAAAACAGAAATTAATTGACCTTAGCAACTTTTCTATATTTCCTTTACCTTGTGTAGTGTTTGTAACAGTGCAGGTTTCTTAATTCAGGTCCAGGGTTGAGGTGATTAGCTCGGATCATTCCATATATCGATCGCTCTCGCCTATCGTTTTAAATAATTTGCGCAAGTTTAGAGGAAACCTCTATCCTCTGCTAATGCGTTGAGAACACAAGCAGCTCTGGTCAATATTTGGAGAGTCCACCTTCTCAGAGCTGGACCTTTTAAAAAACAAACCAAAAAAAGGGCGTTTGCCAATAAAAAAAAAAAAAGAGGCCCATCTAAGTGCCCGTACTTACAGACCCAAGAGGGACAGCCGTAATGTATTCTCTGTGATATGCAGAGACATTAGATGATTTCAGTCCGAGCAGCTCAGAAGCCAATCAAAAGGACCAGTAATTGCAGAAAGCTTTTCAGGCTAACAAGGAGAGGAAAAAGAAAATTAATTTGTCTTTTAGGTAGCATCGATTTGAGGTCTTAAAGACAAGAGGCATAAAATTATTGGCTTTATGCGAAACACTTAGCTCCTTGGAATAGCATGGTAGCAGTGAGCAATAAGTGGGCTCTCTGCTAAATTACAAAACAATTGTTATCATATCCTGCATGCCGCGCATATCTGTCGGCTAAATCCAGCTGTGCACCATGCTGCACTTTGGTTTGCTTTCATATCTCAGAACGACGCCTCCAGGTGTGCCTTCAAGACGGAGGACATTTATAGATGTGTCATGCACTAAGCCTGTGTTCCACCCTCTGATGCATGATGTTTGGCAACAGAAATAGGGGCTCCAGAGAATGAGTCGGGGATTTGGAACAGCTCTAATTGTTCTGCTTGGTGGATTATGGCAGGGAAACTTTTTTCAGTGGACCTTATAGGCCTATATGACAGAGGGTTTTGGGGTGTTTTGCTCAGAGTGTATTTCTGTCTGCACATATATCTTCCTGTCTGCATGCATGTGTCTTCATTGTGAGCTGCTTTGCCATCCTTCTGACTCAGACTGTCAGGTTGTGACTGTGCTATGTCTGCTGCTCCACGGTATTCAGTTTCAGGCCTCATAAATTACCCCACACAGACATAGGATATGCCGGGCAGAGCCTTTTTCTGTCCGCTGCTCTTTAAAGAATAAGTGTCAATAAAGCAGTCAGCCCTGCAACAAATTCATAATAACTCGAGTTTTTGTACTTTTAGTAGGAATAATCACATGTTCTGTGGCATCGGATCAGAAAGTACACATGGATTGTTTTGCGGTTTCTGTACCCAGCATGCCAAGCTCAAGTCACGTAAGCTTGAATCAGGCAGAACAGCATTAGTGCATATAAACAGCCTAATGTAAAATTCATGACTTCTGGGATTTGTTTCTGTCATTAATTACCAGCAGTGGCTTTAGGTAAAGAGGCAAAAAACCAACTGTAGCTTCTGCATGGCTCTTTTCCTCTCTCTCGCTGTTGAGTCAAGCCAATCAAACCAGACATGGATACACGAGGACCCCCACATGGAGTCACGGTGGGCTAAGCTACCCAGCTGCAGTCTTATTTTTACCCATCAGACTGTATATTATTTACCGTGCACCCTTCTTCCATTCATTACAAATCTATCAACTCGTATAGCTCAGAAAAAGAATCCTAGTAATGCAAGGATGATTTTTAACCGATGGCAATGATTTCCTTTCAGCTGTGTGGGTCTGTTTGTTCGTCTACTGTGAGGATTAGCCTTGTAAGTGATTCAGCTTCAAAACTGAAAGCAATTAAAACAGCTTGATTTGACTGCAGCTGTCATTGCTTTTCCCTTAATAGCAAGTATTAGGCAGCTTATGATGCATTTATTCTGGTGTCTATCTGGACAGGTACATAGTTTTTACTGCTCTCGCTCGATGTGTGTAATTTGATATGAAAAAAAAAACCAAAACACGCTGTTTTAGTACAGCCGTGTCAGCTATAAAAGCAAGGACAAACAGAGTGTCTAGACCTCTGATCGTCTGATTATGGTTTAATATTTTTTGTCATCTTCCTCTCGGATACGTAAATGACTCTGGGGGGCTATAAAGTGATAAAACTAATTCTGTTCCATCTCCAGTGTCTTGATGGATGATCTTGCATAATGGTTTTCCTTCCTTTTAGCTCTGTTTTAATTTACACACTCTGTTTTGACACTGGTGACAGTCATTTTTCAAGCATTCAATCTCAAACTCTTCCATTATTTACAAGAGGTATTATTCACCATATGTCAACAGTATGCCTTTGGTGTCAGATTGCCCATAAAGAGTGACTTCGCTGCCTCTCGAGAGAAATGGTAGCTAATTGGTGCAGCCCTCTCTTGGTTGAGTGCTATCAGAGGACACAGGGCTCTTACTGGAGGGGAATTTGCTCTTTGCAATCAAAGGAAAATTGTAGCGCGCATGGTGCACAGACATCAAAATAACCCCTCAGATGCATCGACATCTGATAAGCACATTACTGGATGTACTACTGAATAGATATTTGATGTTCTTGGTGTTATTCTCAGTCACATTGTGATACGAAACCGAAGACATGATAACTATGAGCATCTACAAAGATGGTATCATGTCTTGATTAGAATAAAAATCGCTCTTGACATCTGAGTACCACTCCTAATTACAGTGATACGAGTCCATGATTCTCCCTGACAGAGTCTCTTACAAGAATGACCATCTAATAGTAAACGATGTATATAATCGAATAGTATGAAAACATATTTAGGAATGCCAAAATTTGCCCCTTTTGCCTGGATAATTATTTAAAAATGCACACGAACTAACGGCGACCCACAAAATCTACATCCTGTTTTATGATCTCTCAACTTTAAAGATATGCTGCGCTTCTCTCTCTCTCTCTTTTTTTTTAAAATAATCTTGGGCATTTTTCTTTTATATTAGAGAGGTTATAACCAATTTACTTTGTTCACTAATGAAAATAATCAAGTTACAGCTCTGTGTAGGAATACTGAACTGAGGATGGTTTATTGGTACGCAAGGGTTTTGACTCATATATTTGACATGGTGTTGTGTTATGAGTAATATAATCAATTAAGTGATTAACAGAAATAAGTCTGAAGCAATTAGTATTAAATATTTATGTCTTAATAAGTATTTTTATTGAATCTTTATACGTTTAAATCTCAGCGGGTCTGCTTCAGACTGCGTTGACGATAATTGATTGTGTTTGATTTGTTATAAAATCTGATTGACATAAATTAAAAAAAATAACTGAAATAGAAACATTAGAAACAGGTAAAATAACCAAGACTTTTTAAAGTATTTAGAGGCTTTGAACTTATGCTAAAATATGCTAAAAATGCTAAAATAAAAATAGTATTAAATAAATAATTGGCTTGAGATCCTGTTTGGGTTCACAATGTGAATACTTAGTATTTTTTAAAGGCTTTGGAGTTAATAAAATAATTATTTTTGGTATAGCCATCAGTTTGAATACCTAACATTTAATCACATGTTAAAGCTTAACCATTGCTTAGGATAATTGTTAACAGATTAATTCAGAACCTATGTTTTTCTCCTTACTTCATCATAGTTTTTCTTCTTTTTTTGCTGCAGATCTAAATTGATTAAATCATACAATTGAAAACAAACGACATTTATGAAGATGGAAAACAAACAGAATATAAATACTGAAAAAAGCAGACTAAATATTTCTCAGTACAGTGTAATAAGTTTGGTGCTTTTGTCTCTTGAGTTGGAGAAACAGCGTCTCAGGAGCAGGTTAATCAGGTGAAGCAAGCATGCTGTTACAGCCAGATGCATATTAGAGCTTATATCAGCCTGTGGAAAAGCACAAGTTTGCTCAGGTATGGAGAGGTTTAATATTCTGAAACCTAATTACACTTGCCCTTGTATTGCATTATATGCGTATATTGAATCAACCAAGTCAGCCTATGAATCATCTCACTTCTCCTGAGTCAATAAAAAAATCCTCATCTGCAATATATAATATCTTTGAAACACCATTTTTTTTTGTTTCATTTTTTTTAAACTATAGCATTGTATTTTATTATTATCTGAGAGTCTCAAAGTTATTTATCTGTAAAGGAATAAATAAACGTTTTTATTTATTCACGTAAACAAAGTCTGAGTAATGCATCTTCCTAAAAAGTACAAAGAGGGGGGGAACTCGTATGTCTGACAACTTTTCTTTTTGATTATTTTGCTACCTTTGGGCTGTCATTTTTTTTCTTACTTTTTCTGCATATTGTCCTGTCTTTGGGTGATAACTGAAGGCTTAATCATTAACTGGTAATGCAAACTGCACCTTAGCTGTTGGCTGTGAATGTGCAGGTGTTAAACACACAAGAACCAAATGAGTGTAAGGTAATTACCCAGAGCTCCTGTCTGGAGGAAAGGTCATTGAGAGAATCGAGAAAATTGTCACAAATCAGGCACAGATGAGTAACATCCCCCCATCGCACACTGCATCACCACATATGACTTAGTTAATATATTTAAATATATATTTTTTGTCCAGGAAAAACATACATTTTCACCTGAGTGCCTGATTAAAGTGGAACCAGTCACAATTCTCAGGAACTGGAGAAATGTGTCTGATGATGGACTGTCAGACAGGATGATATTGCATTTTCCCATCAGCTCCCAGGGAAACTGAAGACAACCCTATGGTGTCTTTCACAGCGGCAGACCTCATTTTGGGAATCTGCTTTTATCTCAAAATACAATCAAGTGGTTGTGGGCAGAAATGTATGATCATTCATGCAGGAGACAAGTAGTGCAGTATATCCACGTAGACTTGTGCACATACACACAATGTGTTTTCCTTTTATTCTTATTGGCTATTCATACTGTATAAAATTTATAGATTTCCCATTTCTGCTCCCATTTCCCAGTTATCTCCAGGCTCTGTGCAGCAGATATCCGTCTGTGTGCACACAGTGGTTTTAAGCAGGGACACACCTGACTAATCGAGCAAACACAAGCACATGTGCACACGTGCACATGCACTTTCAAGCAAAGATTTGCTTCACAGGGTAGGCGTGGACTGAATACAGTGGAATCGCATTATTGCTGATGTATGGTTTTTGCCCAGAGCAGTGCAATTCTCCTTCCGCACACCAGCTTTATCTGAGTGAAAGAGAGATGAACAAGGCAGAAAAAAGGTAAAATGCAGACAGGCTTTGTCTTCATTGTTGACATTTAATCAGCCCAAGGTACTGACTCTGCTGGGAAGAAATAACAGCTATGTCAAAGGATGCCTGACCGCCATTGCCTTTTTTGTTGTTGTTATTTATGGGCTTTAGTAAAGTATAAAATAGTAAGTGATATTGTTATGTTTGCAGATTTGTCTTGATTTCTTTTAGTAAATGAGCTGGGGGAAAAAAAGTGGAAATAAAGAGTGAAACCCACGCAATGCTCTTATTTCCAGGAAATATGGGAAGCAGTAACTCTAGTAATACCAACAAACCATGAGGCTCCAAACAGATGCAGTCCCCCCCACTGCGAGAATCAACAGGGGTTCAAGGCGAGGACGTTTATGTCTCGAGCTCTAACAGCTTCACTGCTCTCTCCCTCCCTCTCTCTCTCTAGTGCCAACCACCGAAGACGCCTCTGTCTCGTCTGCCATGCCTAAGACCACAACAATTACCACCACCACTGCTGTGTCCACTGTGAAGGGGCGCGGTGACACCACAGTGGCAGGAGCAGATCCAAGAGATGGCAGAGATCCGTTTGAGGACAGCAGAGGCTCGAGTACAGCTGAGCCCACTATCCCAGAGCTGCCTCCAACACCCAGACGTTTCTGTGAGGCGACTAGGAGGAGAGCCATTGACTGGCCCCAGACCCACACTGGGACCACTGTGGAGAGGCCCTGCCCTAAAGGGACCAGAGGTATTTCCACCACTTTTCTTGAAACATGAAAATTGAACATTTTCTCTACTGTGTGCCTGCTAGAGGTAGACGTTCTTTTTCGTTTTGTGTCTGTAAAGGTATTCCACTGAAACTTTTAGCAGCCCAGTGACCACAGGGTTTTAACAGAGGAACAGTCTGACATTTAAAGAAATACTTATTCACCTGCTGAAATGTGGACAAGAAAACTATTTCCACTCTTTGTTTGTGTGTGTGTGTGTGTGTGTGTGTGTGTGTGTGTGTGTGTGTGCGCACGCGTGTAGGTGTGTGTGTGTGTGCCAAACTTATATATACAGTCCTCATATGCATGAATGTTGCTGTAATTCTGGGCTTTTAGTTATTTCTTTACACTGTTTTTTCTCCAGGGTGCAATGATTACACAGCAAACATTTTTAACAAGTTTAAAAACAAACAAACAAGAAAACAGGGTGCAATAGTTTGAATTTATTGAATTTCTTTTATCCACACAGGGTTAAAAGCATACATACATGCTCGAATATATACATGCATTTACAATTTTTAATAATTGCTGCTTAAAGTTCTACAATATATTTCAACCTGACAAAGCCAAGGTCTGTTAAGTTCTCTTAAGTGATCATAATTGATTACAACTTGTAGTTTCTCTTTGCCAGAATCAAAAGGATTTGTTTGGCAGCACTAATTGGATTGACCAATATCAGAACACTGGGAATGAGTTTTAGATTTATATAAGTTTGGAAGGTGTCTTGGAACCAGCAACAGAGAGGCCACAAGCCAGTGTACTGCTAGTGCCAGCTCCAGGCCTGGATAACTGGGGAGAGCTGCATCAGAAAGGGTACCCGGTGTAAAGTATTGGGCAGCTTAAATATGCGGGATAACTGCAGATGTGAAAATTGCAGATTCCAAGATCATATGTTAAAACTATTGTAAACAACTGCAAGTTATTAGGATGTTTCACCACCTTTGCATGAGGAAATTGGTTAGGATGTTAAAAAACAACCCAGTAACCACAAAGGCCTGTGATGAACTGGAAACTGATGAAACACCAGCGTCACTGTCCACCGTGGTGAGAGTTTTAAATTGCTACAGACCATCCATAAAAGAAGCCCAACTCCAGAATTAACAGATTAAAGCTTGACTAAAATTTGCAGCTGCCCACACAGACAAGTCAAATGCCTTCTGGAGAAATGTTTTTATTGTCATGTGGGACAAAATTGAGCTAACTGGCCACAATGACAGGAGGCATGTTTGGAGGAGTAAAGGTGAGGCTTTCAGACCTAAGATTAGTGTAGCAGCTGCTAAATACAAAGTTTATGGAGTAATGAACAATTATTTACTTCAGCTCAAATCTCAAATCTAGCTCAAAGCTAGATGGGTGAAACTTGGACACCATTGCTTGTTCTAGCAAGGCAATGATCCCAAAGTTGGTTTTGAAATGCATAAAGCGAGCTAACATCAAGCTTCTGGAATGATCTTATGAAAGCCCCAACGGCAGCCCTGTTCTGGACTAGACCTAAAGCTGGGTCAGTGCCAGGAAAGTAACCAATTTAAACCAAGCCTGTCAAGTAGAAGAATTATGCCAGAAACCTGTTGATGTAGCTAGCACAAGGGACAATTGACTAAATATTAGTGGGGATACAATATCTATATATTTGAGCTTGTATGCGTGATTTTAAACTTGTATGGATTAAAGAAATTCCAAAGTAAATGTAATTATCATCTCTTATCTTATCTTGAGAGCTAAATATGGCTCAAGAGCTAGGCGTATTTTAGCTTAGCTTAAACTGGAAACATTGCTAAACTTACTAGCCTAAAGATGTCTCACAATGCCTCTAAAGCTTAATAATCAACAATTTATATTTTGTTTTATTTAAGTCATTTAATATTCGTGGTTTGGAAAATGTGTGTTAAGTTTTCTTCTGTTATCAATTCTTACAAAAATCGTTGGCTTATGTGCCTATTTAGGTGTTGCTTCCACCACGGTTTACTTATCTTTTTTTTTTGTTTTGTGTTTTTTTTAAAACTTTAGAAATGGACATGTCGGTCTAAAAATCTATTATAGCATAATTTGAGCCTTTTTGGCAAAAAAAGATTTTGAAATGTACCTAGTTACTGTAATTTTAAAGCCCATTTCTCCTTGAAAGGAAATTGTGCAGTGGGGAAAAAAAAACAAAAAACTGTATCTGTAACAGAGCAAAAGTAAAAGTAATAAAGACCTCGAACTACTTCCATTAGTTAGCCAGATTAAAAATCCTCCTGGAAATGAAGAAACTTGGCCATTAGTTTTGCAGATGAATATAACAAAATCCACCTGAACACCTCGATTGGCGACTGAAAAAGATTCTCAAATGAAAGTGGGAAAGGAGACGATACTGAGAAGGGGAAAAGTCTTAGATTTAGCCTTTACTAGTAAAGCTGCATGTTATCTGGAGGAATCATGTTTTATTTGTACATGCATTGCAAGAGGTCTCTAAAATATTTGTTTACGATCAATAACAAACCACTTCGTCCACTTTTTATTTTTTTCCTGTGCATTTTTCCCCAAGCTTTGGAGAGCTCTAATAGTCTTTTAGTGTCCTTTCTGCACTTTTTTGTCATACAGACAGTCTACAAAGCTTTTAGGTTTTCAATCATTTAGAAATCTTTGTTCCGGGTGAAGAGTCTGCATGAATGAAGGATAAGCAGGAGAAACTGTATCTGAGCAAAATTCTGGCTCCCCTCCAACTGTTCTTTTTATTCTGTGGTACTGCAGGCATCGCCTCTTTCCTCTGCAGCATGGCAGGGACATGGTGCTCCAAAGGGCCAGACCTCAGCAACTGCACCTCCCACTGGGTGACTCAAGTGGCACAAAAGGTAAAAGGAGAATTTGTCGATCACAAAAATATAGCAGCAAACACCAACTTAACATGGCTGCCGTCCAACATGCAGCGGTAATTTTCTGACCCCTTTCCTCTAGCTAGGTTTATTTTTCCAGCACAGAACTTTTCAAGTGTACACGAAACTTTCAAGGGTAACTAAAATGCTGTTTGGCAGCAGAATGAAATGAGCTGAAGCATCGGGAGTAAATGCCAAGAACTGCAGTCTGTTAGTGAGAATCAAAGAGCCACGGTTTCTTTCTGCGGTGACATTTATGCTTTGATGTCATGCAGGTAGAAATGTAATGTAGATGTGCTGATAACAGTTGCTTGGATGCATAGGAATGTAAAATATAGCGAAATCCTGAAGAAGAGATTATTGTTTCTCTTGAATGAAAAAACAAAAACACCTACAGAATGCTGCAGGTTCAGGCAGCGTTTCAGCCTGTTGTTGAAAGACACTTTGACTAATGAACAGCTGTGTGTTTAAAAAATCAAAAACAAAAAAGCAGTAGTAAGTGAAGAAGTGTTACATATGCTTTGCTTTAAAGCTAGAAACACTACAAAATGAAGTGTAACAGAGAAAGTATGCAGACTGCGTTAAAGCTGGGGTATGTGATATGTTTTCGGCATCACTGGACAAAAATCCATAATTACCTTTCAGCATACCCCAGTTTTGAGAGGGAGCTAGACTCATGTTCCTCATCTGTGTGGAGTCTTTTGAGGAATACTAAGCAGTTACAAATAGAAGTCAGATGCAGAGGTGTAATGGGGTTTAAAAAAAAAAAAGACTAATTTCAGCTGGGAAGGGGGACTGAATCGAGTGTTTGGACAAAAGTTAGCATCACCTACAGTTTCTGCTTGTTCCAAAATTTTCCCCATTCAAGTTTTAATGCAGCATGTTTTTGCATAATTTTAGAAGCGTTCAGTTAACAGTTTTCCCGAAAAGTAACGCACAGAGATAGGAAAAAAAAAACCCCAACAACACATTTTGCATCTTACGCACTGTTGCCAAGTCGAAAGACTCACAGAACTTCATTACTCTCAGATGATTATACACACTCCTAGCCTTGCTGTGACATATAATAAGCAGGAGCTTTAGTTGTCTGTCCCAAGCTTTGCGTATTTGCTCGTTAAAAAGTGAAACTAATATGAGCACCATTTAATTGGCTGAATTGGCTGTATAAGTCCTGATGTTGGATTTTATTAAGATATAATTGCCAGCGATGGTGGGCCTTACAGCTGCTATGCTTCTGGTTTGTTGACACCGCTGTAGTACTTTTCAGTAAGTGGGGAGATGTTGTAATGTAGCTACAAGATACTTCTGATAGCCCTGAATTCTATTTTGGAGGCTGAACAGCTCAAGGATTGAATGGTATGTTGGTCTGGATGGCCGGCATTAGCTTCCTCTTTGTGAAGTTTAATTGGAGACGGCAGTTCAAAGTCACATTTTGATTAATGTCTTCGTTGCTGCATTGTGCAAAAAAATTAGTTTGTTGGTGGCAAAAGGTTGAAACCTTGAAGACTGGTATAGCAGTTTTAAGATACACTTTATATAAAATATGTACACAGCATTGCAGTGGTTCTCTGTTTGGAGGGAGCAGTGCTGTGCATTTTATTAGACATAGTTATGTTATAGTGTCCCTGGTTAATCATACAGTCACCATAAGTAGATTCCGTCAGCACACAAAGACAAATTCCTTTTAGACTTGCTGTGAGTTTTCAGATGTATGTGAGAGATATTAGTCCAGGTTAATATTGCATGACTCTGATCTGAGGGCCGCATCACTGACACTTCACTGACATCCCCGTGTTTCTCCCTGTGACTGTTTATTAGATCCGAAGTGGCGAAAATGCTGCAAATTTAGCCAATGAGCTGGCACGTCACACACAAGGCCCGGTGTTTGCCGGCGACGTCAGCTCCTCGGTGCGCCTGATGGAGCAGCTCGTGGACATCCTCGATGCTCAGCTGCAGGAGCTCAAGCCCAACGAGAAGGACTCAGCTGGACGCAGCTTCAACAAGGTGCTGTGAAAATCCACCCTGGCCTTTTCCTTTTCTGACCTCTCGTTAAACGTTGTCCCTGTTTTGCCCCGGTATCAGCTTGACTCAGGACATTCTTTAGCAAAACACACACAGATGCACACAACCCGCTCGGCACTTTTCTTACATGCACGCATGCATCATCCAAAGACGAGGTGAGGGGGCTAGGGAGGCAGGTCTAACCCTGCGGGGGGAAGCTCATTCCTCTAGAGTTCCTTGGTAATTACCAGGGTTGGAAAACACAGGCTCACCTGGCAGCTCCACCTTTAAGGAGCTAATAGCCATGAGCCCCCAACCAGCACAAAGAATAACTCTTCATTGCTGACAAGTGTGGAGGTGCCCCCTCCTGGAGCTCATGCAGGTGCTCAGTGGAAAGAAAGCAGGCCTGAGACGAAACTACATCTCATAGCTGCTGGCAGTCCCGTGGCGATATGAGTGACAGTTTTGAAAAATTACATTGTTATTCAGACTTTGGAGCAGTTGCTGTGTAAACAAAGTGATTTTGAACAAAAAAAAAAAAAAGCAACCAAAAATGACGCCCATTATTTGCGCCCATGTGTTCAGACAGCTGCACTGCTATTATTTGAAGATAAGAGCTAACAGGTTTCTTACTGCAATGCCAATATTGCAGCCACGATTGGAACAATTCAAAGGCAACAACAACAACAACATTCAACTTAAAACTACTTGAAAATTGTGACATCCTGTGACAGAGCTGTTGTTTGTACCTGCACCTGCAATGAAACACACTTTCACTCTCGAGCACACCAGGGGTGAATCTGACAGAGAAATACTACTACTACCGTGCCTGATTTTAAAGTCACTCTTTAAACAGCCTGCTTGGAATTGTGAATATAATAATTTAGTTATCCTTCCTTTGATCTCGTTGTGCTTCTCTACCTGCAGTTTTCCCTCCGTCTGAGCACTTCAGCCATGTACACATGTAATTGCAAGGCCAAGAAATCTCAAAATCAACATTTTTTTTTTAATTCCTTGCCCTGATTTATAGAATCTGGCTTTCTTATGATTAAAGAAATCAGGTTACTGCAGAAGGCAGACTGAAACCTGTCTGCCAAATGATTTCCATGCCATACTGGAATAAATAGACACCAATGAGTGCCAGTAAAAGAAGAAAAAAAAAAAAAAAACCCTGAACATCTGAGCCTACACACATGGGTTTGAAAGTGTTTAGAAGAAATGTATTGC
>VUQR01020567.1:0-10968 GCA_015108515.1 Hemichromis elongatus
TCCCTGGAACAACATCGGAGATCTCTGTCCAGAAGAGCGCAGTCCTAGGAACAGCTAAGATACTGGACAGGAGCCTGAAGCTCCCAGGCCTCTGGTAGAGGACCCGAGCTTGAAGGATTGACCGCCCGCAGGGGCGAGTGGGGAATTTTTTTTATATATATGTATATTTATATATACATATATACATATGTAGCACCCATAGCTTCTCAATGACAAATGCTTCACACACACACACAGTAGTAGCAGCAGCAGCAGCAGCATGTGCGTGCAAGCACATTCAGAGGCCAGACAGCCCTCTGAGGGTAGCAGCCAGTATCAAGCCTCAAGGTCAAGCACCTCCTTTTTTTCAAACATTATTTTTATGTCATTTCTGCATCACTGAACTGGAAGCCCTTTAAAATTTTCTACCAGCAGAAACAAGCCAAACACATACCAGCAGGGAACCACTACTAAAATAGCCCTCACTGCATAGTTTGAAGGAATCCAGTTTGATGGGCTTCCCACTGCGCTGTACACAGGCTTATTGCACCACAGTGTCTGGCACTTTTGCTTCCCTTATTTAAACTATCTTCAGCTGTTATGGAGGGAAGGAAATCGCTTTAAAAGTCAGGTTAAAGTCCCAGTCCGTCTGATTAAAAAAAAGCACTACTCGAGAACATGCAAATCAGATGGCATATACCATACACATGTGAGAGGTTGATATAACAGGTGAGACGAAGATTCAAGATTTTATACAAAAACAACCTCTGCAAATAAATGTACTACAGTTTAAACGAGACAGTTAACTCTCCCATTGAAATACATGGTAAAATTTTTGCTGAAAAAAGTCGAATAACTCAAAAAATATAAAAGTTAATGACGAGAAAAGTAGAAGCAGTCATGTCCAAAAGAAGAGGAATCTAACGGTGGTCGAACGGTCTCTCTACATCGAACGGTGTCAGAGGAGATAGACGGCGAAAAACATACGGAAGTAAAAATAAGAAAGAAAAGAAGAACAATACTGTGGATGCCCATAAGCATCCACACTAATAATGACCAGATGACAGTCAGCAATATCATGCTTCCTTTGCTTGATTATTTATGTTTTTGATGAGCTGGATTAGGAGATCTCAATGCCAGTTCACATCAGCTTTTGACTTTCATTTAAGATGTACAGGTGTGCCTAAAGGTGCAGTGCATCTGCATACCACATTGCAACCCACATTCCCAGTTCTTTAAAGGGATTTGCCTTATTCAGCTCCTATAAAAGCACAGATGTGAACATCTCTGGAATACCACTTTAAGGTTGCGGAGAAGGAACACAACACAACACAAACATTTCTTCTGAGATGTCATAGTGCACATAGTGGTGCCTGATGTGCAGTGCCTCCAGGGTGGTTTGGGCTTAGTTAAGTGCACTTTTCCCCATCATGGACTTTATTTTACAGGGATGAAGGTAAGCATCCACCGATACTGAACTGAGATGCACTTCCCCTCCCTTTAAGAGTAAAGCTTCCAGACGATGGCAGCCAGGCTTAGGGCAATCCTGCTGCTGTATTTATGGACATCTCATGGGTCAGTTTAGCAAGTTTAGTATGAAAGTAGTCCTGAACAAGAAGCACTCAGAGAGCACTACCCAGCCTGGCAGATCACTCTCTGGACAGTGTTTACTTTTGAGACAATATTATTGCAGTTTGCATATTAATTTTGTTTACTTTGTTTTTTAAAAAATGTACTTTAAGAAGTTTATAGGGAATTAATAATATATCATATTAGGGCCAACTTAAAGGACAGGGAGGTCAGAGGTTAAATGCTTAAATACAAACTATATATATGTGATATTTAGAATCCTTATATATGAATACAGTACAATTTCCTAAATGTTGTCAATACAAGCAAATGGTGTGTTAGTATGTGTTTGCAACTAAAGTCTTGAAAAAGTTGTTGTCTAATTTTCTGCTTGATTGTGAGTTCTCTGCTGCATTTGTCTCTCACTCGTGGTTGGTGCTGCTGCCACCTCTGTGCACTGCTTTATGTTTTACTATAAGTTTTAAATAAAAGATCATTTGACATTACTGCCAACTTCAACACATGAGTGTTCCCTGACCTGTGACATAAAATGAAAAGGTATGATTAGTCTCGAGTCTCCTACCCTGACTTATTTTGAAATGCAGTCAGATGGTTTTAAAGGGGCCAGCCTCTCTAATAGAAGGGAGCTTGGAACTAGGAGAGATGTGCAAATCACAAGGGAATACAGCTGGGACATGACAGTATTTTACTCCCAAAAATCTTTCACCATCAGCTTCCTGATGTTATTATCATGCTGTCTTTGGTCTCTTTCTACTACCTGCCATGCAGCTAATATTAGCACACATATGTTGTTAATATTCACTCCGTACCAAGGACAGAAGAGGTTAGAGTCAAACTGCTGCAGCACATTCTCAGTCACAGCTGTCACTATGTCTGGAGAGACAAGCACTTACGAGTCAAGTTTAAAGTTTAAAGGGATTTTAAATTTTTAAAATTTTACAGGATGACATGAAAAAGCATTAAATTTCATTCCAAATAGACTTAAAAGATGTGTGTCATCTTTATAAATATGTTTGATATTCCCTGGCTAGTGTTTATCTGCTGTGTACGTGTTTATGTCAAACAAAAGCAGCATGCCTGAAGATCTCAGGCCTCTATATTATAGAAGTCACACACCTTTAAAAAATAACAGCTATACTTTGAAATAAGACACTGGAGTTCGTTTTGTGCTAAGAACCTTTTTGACTGCATGACACAGTGTCTTGGTCTGCTAAGCCTAAAGCAAGGTAAGCAGAGCATGGTAGGTTTTTCCACTGACTTGGATTTTGGTGGAGGACACCGATTGGGGAAATAATGCCCTCGGGGAAACTTTATTAAATAACCTGTGTAATGACTTAAAAGATGAACTAGCGGTTGAGATTTGCCTGCTTCCCTCACCTCTCTTATATCTTTATGTATTAGGATGATTGATGATCACGTGCAGGCATATCAGGAGACGCAAAACGCCATTTCTCAGAGTTCAATGGCGTACGTCGCTTCAGGCAGAAAGACGCGGCCGAAAGACACGAGGAGGTGACACGTGATTCTGAAGAGCGGTAAGTGCAGCTCGGACCCTCTCATCAAACCCCCCCGTGGAATGCCACCGCAGATTAGCGGCCAGGGAGTGCTTATATCGCACAAGAAGGATCACTTCATCTACTCCTTTCCCATGTGGCCAAAATGTTGCACCTCTAGCCACACGGATAGGAGTACTGGTAGATATTGATGGGTGAAATTTCTGGTCCTTCCTGATATTGATAACTCCCCGGCACAAACATTTAATGTTTCCATGGTGCCTTTGCAGACTGGATCTCCTGCTGGAGACCAGTCTGAGACTGCAGACAGCTCCGACGGTGGCTGGGATTCGCTAATTTCTACCGTCACTT
Organism: Hemichromis elongatus; assembly: GCA_015108515.1. Classification (NCBI taxonomy): domain Eukaryota; kingdom Metazoa; phylum Chordata; class Actinopteri; order Cichliformes; family Cichlidae; genus Hemichromis; species Hemichromis elongatus. Next base: position 3,435 of record VUQR01020567.1, read on the forward strand.
CATCTGGGATTTCAGTAGCATTGTCTTTCCTTTGACCCAACTAACCTCTCCCAAGTTCCCTTTCACTGTGGTCACCCAGCCCAAGCTGCATTTAACCTCCTCAAAAAAGATTTGTCACCGTCTCTCTCCTGCAGAAGAGAACTACGACGTGGCAGACAGAAAATCTCTGGCCATTAAACTCACCTTGGAGGAGTTGAGACACTGGCCGAGGGAACCACGCACCCGTTCATAGTCTGGATAGATCGCAAGAATCTAGCCTACCTACAGACAGCTGAATGGTTTAATTCCTGACAAGCCAGGTGGGCCCTGTTTTTTTTACCCATTTCCACTTTTCCATAACTTACAGACCTTTTTTCCCACAACGTCAAGCCCGACACTCTGTCTCAGCAATACTCCACCTCTGAGGACACGACTGAAGAAACTACTATCTTGCCACCTACCTGCACCATCAGTTCCCATTTGTGGAAGACTGAGTCTGCTGTCCTGGAGGCTTGTGTCATGCTGGGCCCTAGTGCAGCCACTCAGATCAACCTCAGAAACACGTTGTTATAACTACACCAACTAAGGTAAGCTAGGTTTCTTCTGACTGGTTGGGGCTGCTGTGCTTACAGCTGGTGATGTGTGCCTTGGAGCAGCAAACAGGGGTGACCCCTCTCACTGACTGAGCTTGACAACATGAAACAGATGACAGGCTAAGACGTGGAGTTAACATGGTGGACTGATGAACAGCACGAAGGCTGTAGAAACATACAGAGAGAAAAGGGAACTGGAGATGAGACATGGACATAATTAAGCCCATGAGGGACGAGAAAGACTAACACTAACAAAAGAAAAAGAGCTTAAGATAACTAAATGAGACTTGAACATAAACAATGAATGTCAAAATAAAAGGAACTAAAAACACTGGATCACACGACGAAAGTGTAATTTTTTTCAACTGTACCATCAAAAAGCAGTCATTTGTACTGTGACAGGGATGTGGTCTCTGGACCAGCTGCAATGGAGCCATGCTTCGGTAAGCTCACAGGGCGGTGCGGTGGTGCGTGCCTGTAATCCAAGCTACCGGGAGGCTGGAGGATCGTTTGAGCTCCAGAGCTCGGAGCTGCAGCGAGCTATATGGATTGGGTGTCCGCCCCGTGAGCTTACCGTACCACTCCTCCATTGCAGCAGAGCCAGAGACCACGCCCCTGTCACAGGTACATACAGCCAAACTCTTTCTCGTCAAGTTACTGCTGCCACAAGGAGAGATACAGAAACTTATTTAGATATCTTATTTTTTTTTCACTTTCTTAATCTAGTTGAGCTCTTTATTTTTTGCATTTTCTTTAATCATTATGAGCTATTTTATTTGTGTTATTAAGTTTTCTTGTTATTCATGTGTTGGTTGATTAATAGTCAGCAAAGTTATGGGGATAAATAAAGAGTATATATTGCTATAGAGCTCAGTATGCCCCCAGGTCTCAGAAAATACCTTGTATAGTACAATATAATTATTTTAATTTAGAGCCAAGTTGTAATAAAGAGAAATTCTACTTAGAGTTTTTCTCTCGTCTTCACATTATTTTGTATTATAATTCTTTTATATTAATATTAACAGACCTCAAAGTTTGCAGTAAAAGCCATTCGAGTTAAAACACTGCTCTGCCTGTCTTGGTGGCTTAGGATGTCACATCTGCTCAGCTGTCAGTCAATCAGCCATTTCCAGAAGTGCTGTAAAAGCTTCGCTTATGTCATATTCACTTCAACAGATAAGCTGAACTCAGCACACACACATCCTGATTATTGACAGTGACAGCCAAGGTGTGTGCGATGACCTCACTGCTGCCTTTGCTCCTCCACTGTACTGCAGTCGCATGTGACTGCAAGGTCCTGTAGTATGCATGAGAATGTAGCATGTGCATGTAGAATGCATGCACTCAGGAATGCAAAATGCCTCAAATGCAGACACACATCCTCACTAACAAACACACAAACATTTCAAGAAGGTCACTTTTCTCTCTCCCTCCCCTGTACTTTGATACCACACATACAGTAAAAGCATACTACCGCAGGGGTATGTTAGTATGCCTCAACAAATACAGCCTCATCACAGCTTGATAAAAACACGAGTTGACTGCAGTAGCGTCCCATCCATCGCGCTGCACCATGAGCCCACAGTAAGCTAAACTTCACTCTGGTGTTAAAGTCACTATACACATTCAGTCCAGTTTGGGCCACAACACTAAAATTGATTCTGGATAAATCACTTCATTTAATCACCTCCAAGTTTTTCCCCTTTCATTCAATGTAAAGAAGTTTAACCACCAAATATATCTAAAAAAAAAAAGTCAGTTTTTCTATAATACAAAGAAATTTTACTTCCACAAAAAAAATGTTTTAACAAATGACAGAAAATACATTGGCAGCTCATTAATCAAGGTTTGTAAAGTTTTTATAAAGTGGTTTTAGATATTCGTACCTACAAATGATGAAACATACACAATTAGTACAATAACTGTGACAAGATCGGGCCTAAAAGATACATTATAAAAAATGCTTTTAATCTCTTGTTATCAGTAGACAAAAGCAGTCATGATAAAAAACAAGTGCAGGTTTTAATTAAAACAAATCACCTTACAGGTCATCAAATACTTGAAATGCAACATCAGACAGAAAACACACGACATATTGCACTGTAATTTTATTTACTGAACAAAATGTGGAAGCAGTGTGTGAAACTAAGTGTGCCCCATGATATAATAGCTTGTTGAACATCAAGCGAGGATGTTTTTTTGTATGACTTTTAGTCTCATCATCGTGAAAGTCTTTTGTACTTATAGTGGGCACATGTCGCAGCACGGTGGAGGGGAAGGAACTGCAGGTTGGAACATGAAGCAAGGATTATTTTGAACCATGAATCATGCAAAGCTACTTTAGCTTACCACTGTAAGTTGCAGAAGGTCCAGATGACTTCTTGATACTGTATAACTCCTGATGTGTTGAACCTCAGACTTGAAAGAGAGTATATATGTATGTAAATCTAGATTTTACAAACACTCAATTTGCTGGGCGTACTCCACACTGAGAGTCATAAATGTGCACTGGTAAATTATCATGTCCCTGTCTGAGAGGAGATGCCAAGAAATTGGTGTTAAGGCATCATTATTTAAAAAAAATTAATATAATAATTATTTGTGTTATGTATTATATATGACATTTATTTGTTAGAACAGATGCTATTCTGGTTTCTTTGTTAGATTACAATTGTGATTTTTCCACTGCTGTGTGTAAACTGAGATAAGATCACTCATGTTCAGTCCACTCTAAAGCAATAAAGTAGGTGATGTTTGTGTAAAATGAGGTGTGAGGATGAAAAACGAGGCAGAACTAAAACGTGCTGTCCTCAGTGACATTGAGGACACATGAGCACCTGGCTTCATATTCAGCTCATATTACAAAAAAAGGTGTATTAAAGGCCTTCATCCCAGCTGAGGCCTCAGACGTTACAACTTCCACATTAAAAGCACAGAAATAAAAGGAAGAGTAAACACCTGCTACTACTGAATAACAGAAATTGAAGGACATGGGAAAAAAAAGGCAGTGAAGAAATCAGAGAAAACAGAAGCTGAAGAGAAACTGCCTTGTCTGAGACAAGACATCTCATTGATTGATATTGTGCCTGACGTGCCTTCACCATCCACCTAGAGATGTCAATGTGCCAGTCTGACAAGTCATTATGTAAAAATGACTCGCCAAGTTCCTCTTAATATAGAATGTATTTGAACTGCAGTCATGTTATTCTGAGTCTTATTGTTAACCATGTTAAAGCAGCACTTTATCCTGTATAACATTACTGGGTTTTATAAGACAGCTGTTAGAGTTCATTTGTGTCCATTTGACAGATTGTATTTTGGCTCACATTATCTGTAACGGTATTTGTCTTTCCTGTTCTTCTATCAAATAGGCGCTCCTCCAAACTGGAAACCAGAAATAACTCCTAACACTGAAATCTTCTACTCTTTGGAAACGTGACGCAATGTATTTTCTGGTCTACCGCTCAAACCACTGACTGGCCTGGCAACTACTGAAGATCCAGAATCAGATTTTTTTGCCACGGAGGTTTTTACATACTATTAATAAACGACATCATTGCGGTAGATGACAGTCAAGAATATTACAAAAATCAACCCCTGTTATCAATGCAGACAGATGTTTTTATTCAGTTGTAAAAATGATCCATGTTACTGAGTTGCTTTCAGAAAGTAATTTTTGAATTGTTACTCCACAGAATTGATGCAGAATGAATAACAGCTACAGTATGAGCCTGATGTCAACATCTATGTCCAGCTGTCCCACAGGCTGATTGGACTCTTACAGCGAATGCACTCTTTCAAGTTTTCTCTAGTCAATGATGAGAAACATCCAGTTTATCAAGGCAGGTTTCTACTACTCTAAATACAACGTTAAATATGTTTACTATTAAACTGTTTTACTATTGAAACTATGATATATCTCAAAGTTGCACTGCACAATTTTGATTACTTTTCACTCTAGAAAAGAAGACAACAGTGTAGAGTCTAACAACTCAAGCTCAACAGTTTATAGACAGGTTTGCCACTAAAGCTTGGAACGCCGAACAGCAAATCAAGAATAACTTTTTGTAACTTGGGTGCAACTTTTACATTTAGTTTTCATTTTCTTTTCCAAGTAAATTAGGCAGAGAAAAAAGTCGGCCCGGAATGGACATTTCAGGTCTCACTCGTGTGTCTAATGCGTCCGAGGAGTTGTGATATGACAACATCAGAGAAACCCCTGCGGTAAAACATCTGCTCTCAGACACAGTATGATCCTCTCTCTTGGACAGGAACAGTCATATGACCTACAGGCCTACTGCGTATAGTCACCAATGCAGAGATGTTCCTTTGATTGGTGGGGTTGTTCTCTGTAACTGTACATTGAAATGTACAATATAATACCTTGTGATTAATGTTTGAATTGCATTTCAGTTGAAATGAATTGGAAAAATGGAATCATATGCATTGACAATTTGATCTCAAATCATCACAATTTAGGACATTTTCTGCTCAACCGTCTCTAATTTAATTAAAAGTTTTATGTTCCAATGATTTGTGTAAAATGTTGCCTTCGTATATCAAATGTATCTTTTTGCAAAATGGGACAGATGGATGACAAATGCGTGCAGAGCACGTTTTAGTCACAAAAATGAAGTCAACTATATTTTCATCCAGCTTATGAATTGAGCACATATTGTATCACAAAACCTAAATATTAGTAACACTCCAATTATACCTGGAAAAACTGCATTATACATAAGAATATCTTTCATTTTTCACGTCAACTCTGCCTCCCATTTACAGACCTGCTGCCCTGGAGGAGTCTTACCATTCAGGTTCATAATATACTAACATACATTAAAACCCATAAATGTAGCTTTTTCTCATACAACTGTTGCAGCATTCATTCTAACAGTCATAATTCTGTTTGCCTGTGCCACTTGTGCCATTATGATTAGGCTTGGGCTGTGGGGTTAGAGTAAGGGATTTCTTTGTACAAGACAAACTAAAATGTTAACATAATAAACTGCTTATAAATCATCAAACCATGTTGATATCATCGGGGTAACTACTGCTAGAGGTAGATTCCATTGTTTCTCATACCCAACAGAGGACACCTCCTCTGGCTGCAAAAGGTCGATGTGTGGGTGTTATGTGTAAGTGGAAGACCGAGTATGTGATCGAGTATATGCCCTTTAGTTACCAACATGCCGTACTAGTGCCATAGATTAGGGTTGTTGCCGTATTTCGGCTCCTTAAAGCTCTGGATTATTGCAAGTAGTACACTAAATGCCAGACGGGTTAACTTTCAACTCGATGGACGAAGGCTGCGCCTCAAGGTGGGTGCTAATTATGGCTTTGTGTGAGCATGTGTGTGCGTGTGTGTGTGTGAAGGCAATGATGCTAAGGCAGCACTGTCTGCAGGCCGACACAGCATTAAAATGAGAGGGAGGGAGAGAGACAAAAAAGAGGGGTGGAACGGAAACTGGGAGAAAGAGAAGGTGAAATGAAAAGGAAACTATGAAAAAATACAGAGAACAAGCCTGGGAGAAAAGACAGACAGTCCTACAGCCAGTTTCAGTCTAGACAAGGTTGGCCAAAGTGTCACATACACTTTAAACCAATCTTTAAAGCGACACGCAGTCCCAGGAAGATCCCTGATAGGAACTTAAGCTGTCCCTGTTTTATATTCTGAATTAAATAAATATCTGTGAGTATATGTGAGCCTTAAATAATAAAAAAAAAAAAGATTGTTACTAACAGGTATTGTGTGTGTTTCTTTTGTGCGAATAAAGCACTTTGTGCTTATGTAAATTCAGCTGTTCAGGGGCCCGGCCCCAATTGGCGCACAGATATACAGCTCTGGAGTGACTGCCTCCAGCTGGAGGACCCGCCCATTAAATGAAGGCTGCAGCGTCGCCAGAGAGAGGTTCTCGCCCACTCTGGCGAGTGAGACTGCTCGTTTTCTCCTTTGTTGTGTAGGTTAAGGAGGTTAGACTCTGTCTTTATTTTTGGCTCTTGTTTTCGGTAAGGTTAGGTGTGTGGGAATCACAGTGAGTTTTCGTTTGATTACTTTGGCCTTGGCTCACCCTGAAGTGTTGACACTCGCGTTTTGTTGTTTATCACTGTAAATAAATCACTGAGACAAACAGATTCATTTGCTGCTTGGGGGCAATGCCTCTCTCATGTTATGACCTGGACTCTAGACAGGTTGTAACCTGATGCTCAAGTATCTTCATTATCATGCAGACGATAATTACCAATGAATTACTTAGAGAAATGATATTATTTTGCATGTAAAAAGCTTTTTTCAGCCAGCATGCAATTCTGAACAGGGGACTAGATTCATTATTTCTTTTATTTTCTATTCATTATTAATTAATCAGTAAAACAAATGCTAACAAAATGTAACTGAAACAGGCGATTATGTAAATACAAATAAAAGGACATGCGCTGGCATTTTTTTCAATTCATTTTTTTTGCAATATTGTGTGACATGTTAAATCTTGCATTTTGTGCATGTGGGCCCACCATTAAATTCTTAATTCTAATTAATTTCTTTTTGTTTATTTATTTGCAAGTCTTCACTGCCATAGCTACTTCTTACTATCCAACCATCTGGCTGGATCTGGGTCAGACCAATCATTCGTCTGCAAAAGGTTAAGTTTCTCTTTTAATGGATGCCTGGTTTCCAAGTACCTCTTTAGCTTGGCCCCATGTTATCATTAACCAAACAGCTACAAGCTCAAATTCTATGAAAAGCGTTTGAAGAGTTTGTGAACTAAAAATCAAGAATGTGGGATACTGTTTGTCCGTGATTTGGACAGCCCAGCATGTGCTCCCGACTCCGGGGAGCACATTCTTTGTGCAGGGGACACCTACGTTGGCACGACGCATTACACTGCTTTTTTTTTTTTTTTTTTTTTTTTTTTTTTTTTAAAAAATTTAATAAAAAAAAAAAATTTTTTTTTTTCCTTTCC
>VUQR01020567.1:15260-28808 GCA_015108515.1 Hemichromis elongatus
GAACCCAAATTTTTTTTAAAAAAAAAAAAAAAAAAAAAAATTTGATCCCCCCCCCCCCCCCAAAAGAAAATGCAGATGTAAATGCAGCATCACCACAATGTATAATACATATGAAATAACATTATCCTAAGGTAGTACTAGTACTAGTGAAAGTGGTGCACTCCAAAATTTTAAAGTAAAGTTAATAGCCGGTCACGGTCATGGAGATCATTTTAGGTGTAGAATAATATCTTCTGTTTGTCTTTCAGGGCTCTAGAGTGCGGCAAATTTGGTCACAAATGCAACCAAATTTCTGAATGGGACGACTAAAAAAAAATCCAAGTCGCACCGGTGCGACCAGCCATTCGGTACTCAGAAAAAATTAACTCAACTCTGAAAGTCTCCGTGTGGTCAACAGCAGACACACATTATGCCCGTATCGTGGTCTAAACCAATCAGAGATAGTCAGGGGCGGGACCTCTGTCATTGGCTGTGGTCCAGGTATTCCGGTAGTGTCTACGTTTGAGAGCGCAGGCGGATAGAGAGGGGTGAGTCGCTTGAATAAAGCGATATCGATTTCATTAAATCCTGAATCCACTTTTAAGTATAAAGGTATTTTGCCAGAAACGCCAAATCTGATTTTGTTTTTTTGCATTATTCGTTCGCTTATTATGCAGAAGTCATATACAGCGCTGTCGGCCGCTGTTTTTTGTTTTTGTTTTGTTTTTTGCAATAAACAAAAAGATCTTTAGATCTTTGTGTTGACAAGATTGTTAGTTAATAATTTATCAATCAATATTGTCTGTATAGACAGCAATTTTCAAAAAAACAAGTGAACATGTAAAACAGCGGGGTTAAGGGATGCAGTGTGAAAAATTTGGGTGCAGCTAACTTTTGTGTACCTAAGAAAAACGTTAGATGCACCAGTGCAACCGTGGCAAAAAAGTTAGTCTAGAGCTTGTTTTCTAAAAATGTAATCTGCAAAGTCAACCGTTACCGTACCTCTGAACTTTATAACAATGTTGAAATGTAGCGGAGAACTAGAGGAAAGCTGCATGAAACAGAGACACTTAAGTAAATTTAAAATGTATGAAAAATAATTTCTATTCGAACAAACACTCCGTGAATCACAAACAAACAACATTAATTCAACAGGATGGCTACAAGCAGGTTCCCTGTTAGAATAAACGTTAACATCAGTGTTAAGCAGCTGTATTATCAAAGCAGTGAATAAAGTAAGGAGGAAAAAAGGAAAAAGCTGATAGTGATGAGTGATGAGCTATTGAGTGAGCTGTTCAATTCTGAAGAATTAAAAAGTGTCTTTCAACCCAAAATCCACCACCTCTCCCTCTTTGAAGCCAACCGCCTGCTACGTAATCACTTCACCCTCCAAACCACTGGCAGTCCTCACACAATCCAATCCACACACACTGGCAGGAATTTAAACACTTTGCTGTACCGTCATAATACAAGCAAGATTAACTGGATGATACTGGATGAAACTGTGTGAGGTAATGCGAAACGGAATGTCAATTAAGCTCTAAATTGCTGCCTGTTCCTGCTCTACATATGAAAGGTATTAGCTGCTTTTTGTAATTATTTTCGCCAGGCTGACAAAGTTTTCTGGGAGGAGTTTGCATTCTAGATTTTTCAATCTTGAAGCAAACAGGGTAACTCTTAAAGATGTCTTTTTATCGTGTCAATCGCTGCAACATTAAACAAAAATACATGGAGAAAAAAGTAGAAACAATGCTCACATTAGTGGGTGTGAGTGAGTAAATGAAGCATGTTGTGTAAAGTGCTTTGAGTGCTCAGTCCATTTACCATATAATCTGGTCCAATAAAACCAAACCAAAGGGGAAATAATAAAACTATAAATGTATACTGCTACATTTCTGCTATAGACTCTGATGCATTCTTATAACTTCAAATGAACATTTTTGATGCAAAAAGGTTAATAACAATGAAAATCAACAATCAAACTATCAATTGGTTACAAAGTGTTTATTTACAACATGTTTAACCGTCACAGTTTATTTGATCTGTTGTAAGTTAGCTCACATTCAAAGTAAATAACTTTTCTCATTTTTTTTTGTAGTTTTATTGGAGAGAGACAGAAAATTACCCCAAATCCAGAAAAAAAACTATTATATAAAAGTTGGAAATTGACTTGCATGTCACCAAGGGAAATATTTGATCCAGCTAGAAATTTGGCTCCCACAGATTGGCTCCATCAGTTGTAGATGGTCCTGATCTCAACTTGTTAGAATGTGATTAAAGCACACCTGTCTACAGAATTCATTTCCAATTCCAACCTCTCCGCCACTACAGCCAAGACCAAAGAGCAGTCCTATAACTAGACTAGTTCTTATATAGGGCTTTTCTACTCTGAGAACTCAAAACCCTTTAAAGTTGTGCCTCATTCACACAAGCACCTTTTCCTACACAGTTGCTTACTATCTAACATTCCCACACCAACTGATGCATTAGAGAGCAACTTGGGGTTCGTATCTTGCACAAGAACATTTCATATGCAGACTGGAGCAACAAAGGATCAAACCACTAACCTTGTGATTAGTACACGATCAGCTCTACTTCCTGAGCTACCGATACTTGGATATCAGGACCTAGAATGGGTCTACAATCCAGTTCTATCAACAAGAAGCTTGGTGAGAAGTTTACCAAAATAGTATCTAAATCCTGTCAATCGTGGCTCAAAGAGTTGCAGGTTCGAGCCCCACTCCGACATTCTCGGTCGTTGGGTCCTCGGGCAAGACACTTCACCCGTTGCCTACTGGTGGTGGTCAGAGGGACCGGTGGCGCCCCCCAGTGTCCGGCAGCCTCGCCTCTGTCAGTGCGCCCCAGGGCAGCTGTGGCTACAATGTAGCTCACCATCACCAGTGTGTGGATGTGTGGATGACTGTGATGTAAAGTGCTTTGGGGTCCATAGGGACTAGTAAAGCGCTCTACAAATACAGACCATTTACCATTATTCTGTTGATATATTAGTCTGATTCTTTATTGGTTTCCTTACTGATCCTTTTCCACGTGGAACAAAAGGCTGGCTTACACTTTTTCAGCATCATTGCCAATGTTTGCGTTTCCGGATTTGAACTGAAGCTCAGGAAGTGGAGCAGATCATCTACTAAGTGGAAGGTTGGTGGTTCGATCCCTGATTGCTCCCAGTCTACATGTCAAATGTCCTTGAGCAAGATACTAACCCCAAACGTGCATCCATTGCAGTATTAATGTGTGTGACTGCTAGATATAAAGCACTTAGAAAAAAGTTCTTGTGTGAATGAGGACTGTTATGAATGCTTAGGTAGAGGAGACAAGCCCTATAAAAGAACCATTTACCTTTTACCATAATAGTCTGTTAAAAACAATCTGTTGGTATGCTACGGCCAGGAGTTAGATAGCTCATGAAACTTTTTCTGCTGAATGCAGTTACAGCTTGTGGCGGGGCGTGGCAATGGACGCACCTGCACAGCATCGGCAATGACGCCTCGCCAGCGTAAAAAGATGTGCTGTCTGTCAGTGTCTGTTGTTGTTGTCGGTGATGTTTGCGCCTGAGCTGGAAAGCTGCAGTGACGAGTGAACAGCAACTGCTAATGAAGCAAGTATGCTGAAAAGCATTGAACTGTGGACCAGTCTGCCGTGTGATTACTACATAGCTACATCCATAAAGTAAAGTAAGCCTCTGAGAAACAGCAGCTGCATAAGTCAGCTCATCACGCAGTTCAGCCACAAACTGGTGATTCGCTTCTCTTTCCACGCTAACTTTAACACTTCACGCTTACAGCCATGACTATATGAGGACTGTTTTGTTCACTTCTGCATAACAGAAGACTCGACGCAACAAGGTGGAGAGATGCACACTATCAGTTACTGTCAAGATGGAATATACACAATCCTTTTTATACTGTAAAACTATTTTTTCATTCACTTCTAATCCTTGTGCGGGTTAAAATAGATTTACAAAATTGGAATGAATACTGTGTTGATTTTGTTACACATCTGGCCAAGTTCTCATCTCACCACAGACTAGAAAACACTTGTTTGTATTACACAGAAAGATACAAGTCAGTTTTTCAGCTAAGCTGTAGGTCAATTCAGCTCTGTGATGAGTCACAGTACAATATCTAAATCTGTGCTAATGATGTAACAGCAGTGAATGGAGAGGTTAGTGGCCCCGGGGAGATACACTTTCCTGCATCTACGGTGCTTGTTGGTGGCTACAAATGGGAATAAAAATCTATGTGTGCACTTCTGTTTGGCTTAGAAGACCACAATTTTTTGTTACAGTATTAAGTGCAGTTACCAACACCTGGCTATATTCAGGATTCTTGTTTAATTGTGACATCTTATGAGTCAACATAGCAGACATATGCATTTCAATACATCTGTGCATCCAAGCTCATTCACAAAAAAGTAGAGGCGCACATCTCTGCTGCAGCAGCACTTTCCAGTTTTTCAGGAGCTCAGGAACAGCAAACGGACGACACCGCAGCTTTAAGTTTTGTTTTTTAACACAGAGTTCAAGACACTGAAAGTAGGAGCAACAAGAATAAAGAATAATGCAGGATGTGTGTACTGAATTCATTTTCATTTTCCAGATCTAAGATCAAGACGGACACTGTAACTTGGTTTGACATCGCATTCCACCAAATTTAAATCCGAGCTGCATCTCCATTGACCTGTTTCATGAACATTTTCACTTTGCACAAAAAATCAAAACCCAAATGAAACAAAACAAAAACCAAACGCCCAGTATCTTCCATATACTGAGCATTACAACCTAACACTGGTATGAGACTGGTACTAGTGACGTCAAATTCCTTAAGACAAGGTGTGTATTTCAGATGGAGCTAAACATAGTTGGATTCATCTGTACCTTAAAGTAGGAAAACAGCTGGTCAAAAATAAGCAACAAAACAACAGTGTCTGTTCTGCAAATCTCTATTGTAGGCTAACCACATGGGTGCCATATAACCAATCAAAACATATAATGCACAAATGTATCACATATGTAACAACAGATCAAACAACTATATCTTAGGGCTGTGCAATATGACCAAAATCTCATTTCCTGACATAAAACATTTGTCGTCCCTACAACGATTTATATCACAATATTTTACATTTTCTGTAAATTCTGTGAATCTCAGGCGACTCGACTTGCGTGAAGTGTTTTCAGCTGGGCGTCGTGTACCTGGAGTGGCGTGTTTTGAGCAATGAATGAAACTATATATTTTTAGATATAAGTTGTAATGGCTGCCATGTTCTTTTTGAGTAGTTATTACGCGGCGTGCTGCTGGGAAAAACCTGTTCTAACGTTTGAGTCTAAGATTTATTTTGAACACCTGACTCTTTCACGTGATTCTTGCGTAGGTGGTTGACGAGGTTTGCCGCGTTTGAGTCTGAGGTTGGGACCGGTTTCCTTCATAATTTGCATAGAACAGTTTTCATAACCAAACCATGTCCATGCTACACGCCTCATTTAGAAATAAGGTCCGGAACTTGTTTTGACTCTTTCTGTCTGTCATAATTTCATTTTATTTTGAAAAAATTCAAGGGGATCTTCAGCTTTATTGTGAAAGGCGTATGTGGAGAAAAAAAAAAGCGGACGGGGGTGCCACACGCTGGGTTTTCTGTCACTGTTGCCAACGACAACGTGTGAAAACAGTGACTTGTCCGTCCGTAGTGTGGTTAAAAATAAGAAAAAGAGAGAACTTTAAGAAATGAATATAGCCGCTACTGTGACCATCAAAACCATGAAAAAATATTGCAGTAAACAGTTTATTTGGCAACGCCATAAACAAACGAGAGAAATGTATGATGTTTTCATATTGTCATCTGATATATCGTTACATCGAACAGCCCCACTATATCTAATCGATGATGATGACTCCACAGCAAGCGATAGCATCTCAGGTTAAATAAGTCCTAACAAGTAATAGCAAAAAGTTGTTGAGTGCAGCTGTAGGGAAACAGAAGGAGCTCATCCACACTCAATACTGGATGATCAAAGTCCATTTCACCTGCGTGGTCACATGCCAAGCAGGGATCCGTCCCAGAGGGACAGGAAGCTCCTCTCAACAGCTAAGATGACAAAGCTGGCAGATGTAGAGGACAAATATGTTCCCTAATTTAATTGAGAGCAAGTAATCTAGAGAGCTGAAATGTGTCTGAGAGTCCATTAACTGGTTAAAAAATGTTGACTCTGAAAGCAATACCAGTTCAGTCGCGGTTTCGTCACGCTAGCAAAGTTTTCTTGCTTTTCACTTTTTATGTTTTAATAAAACCGGCTGTAACAAAAGTCCTGACGGCAGGAAAACAATCTGATATGAACGCATGAAAAATGTAGGTAACCACAAAGACTCCTCATCATTGGTGAAAGAATCAGGAGAAAAATGTGATATCAGGAAAGTCAAGCTGTGATATAAGAAGGTTTCTGTTTTTCAGACTCATGCCATCGAAACGTGTTAACAAAATCCCGTCATGGCTGCCCAGCCAGTCGCCATGGTGACTCAGCAGCTCCTCACTGTCTCCTCCTTGATGGGCACAAGTTCTGACACACCCACACACACATGCGTGCACAGACTGTCTCTGATGAGCAGCAGTTTAGATTACTGCTGATAACACATACACACACACACGCACAGTTCCAGTACATGAGGGAAGGTGCAGACAAGTCAGCTAAATCCAGATTACTAACTGCACAAACCTGTCAAATGTGACTTTGTGTTGTGTTTCAGCTTGTGTGTGTGTGTGTGTGTGTGTGTGGGTGTGTGTGTGTGTGTGTTGTCAAGGCGCTCAAGAAAACAAGGAGTGCCCAGATGAGATGACCTGGTGAAGGTGCATAGAGGAGAACAAGTGGGAGCCGTAACAGATCTGTGTGAAATGATACTGTATCTCTCCATCTCACGTTCTCCTTGCTGTGCGCATACTCTGATTTCATAGACTTTTCTTTCTGTGTGTTGTAGCCATTCATTCAACACAACACTCTTACTGTTACTTTCTTTCATTCTAGGCCCATGAAGGTTTGACCTGTTATGCTTATTCTTTTTTTTTTTCCTGCAGACATTTACACAGATTCAGTGGTGGAAGTTTATCTTAAACGTGCACAAATAGAAAGAGAAAAGGAGAAAAAAGCAGAGGCTTAATAGACTGTAGAAACTTGGCTTGGCTCAGTATTTTTTTTTCCTTTTTTATCAGTATGATGTCAAAAGAGTGGACATCTCTAAGACCGCCTCATATTAAGCACTGATCAGAATCTGGTTTAACGAGAGGAAAAAAAGGAGCTTTAACATCTTGTTATAGATGGAGGATTACTAAGAAGAGTAAGGCTTATTTTGGACCTTGAATCATGCAAAGCTACCATAGTCACATTCGTCTTTTCTTAAATGAAAGCTTGATGCATTCAAACTGAGCACTTGACAGTCGAATGAGAAATGTCTTTGTGTTAGGCTCAAAGTTACCAATAAAGTTTCCAAGCTGTCACTCCAACTTCAAGAGATATTATGTCATATTAAGTCAAACATCAAACCAAGCTTGTGACTGAGGGACACCAAACATTAGCCAGTGAATGTGTGGTTTCACTGTCAGATCATTTAATCACGTTTCCAAAAATAACAAGCAGCAGCAGCAAAAACGCTCATTGTGAGGTTTCAATAATGGGACTCGACTAACCGAGTAATAGCACAGTAGCTATATTTCAATCTTACCTACTGTGTGTGCTTAGTGGCATGTGATTGATAATGAATTCAGGCTGAGGAACAATTACATTGAGTTCATGTGTCCTTTTGTATTCAGCACTGTGGTTCCATTTAACTGAAAAGTCATTGGGGATGACTCAGCCAGTGCATACCCTGCATTTTCAGACCACTGAGATTTTTATTTTGTATTTTTTCAAAAATAAACATTGGATCAATTTCATCAGTTTATTTGGGGCAGCTAACAATTTTCTGCAGTCTTAACCGATAACCCTAAGACTAAGCCTGTGTTTTGGAGAAGGCAAAACCATTTTTCTTGGTCAAAATGAATAAAGAAAAATTAAAATAAAATGAAAAATTTCCCAGGAGGTTTCAGTTTTGCTCTTTTTCTTTGCCCTTTGAAACACTGTATGCTATTAAAGCAAAAGCACCCAAACATTTAACTGGGATGAACTGTGACTACACTGCAGACTTTGGGTTTAAATAATGAACTCCTGCTGACATCCTGGGAGCAGGGTGCATGTTTTAATGCATTAAATGAAGGGGACATTTTATGCTTATCGCTGCCTCGCTCTGCTGTACGGGCTGATGGCTGGTCTGGTCTTGTGCTCAGCAGGACAGAAATAACCTTTGCTTATTTCAAATCATGAACACATAATGACGGAAGCTCTCAGACGGATGAATATGAAGATGAGAAAGAGACAGTTTTTCCCATCATTCCTGGTTCAACCGCCACATCATGTCAGGTCTGAACTGGCTCTCCGCCTCTTTTCTCCACAGGAAAAACTGACCTTTGTTGTTGCCTCTGAAGACTTTATTTGATCTAGTCACCGAACCTCTGCTGTATAGTTGGGTCAGTCCAAAGGCTACATGGAAAATCATTTTTTCACTGAGCTTGTTACCTGTTATTTAAAATTACCACTTGGTATTGATCTTGGTGACATTTAAGCAGATCATCTGGGTGATCTATAATAAGACATCTCCATAGAATTCTTTAGTATTAATTCTGCTATAAGGACGAGATAGTCAGTACTGTTTGTGCTGTACTAGAATCAACTGCATAACTTTAAATCAAGGAGGTGCAGTAAGACCTGGCCAAATTTTAACCTTGAATTTGATTTTAGAATAGGGAAAAAATTGCCATTTGGTTTGTTGCGTTACATGTAGTATTTAGGGGCTCACGTGTTGCTATGGCTTGCTCTAACTGGAGCAAGAAATGAACCCTTTTTAGGGATGGCAGAGAACTGATGTCAGTATCCTAATACACAGGTTTATAGCATTAGCGTGATGCAACCATTAAACTTTCACTCCCAACCTGCCATTTGACAACAAGCAGTGTTACTGAAGGATACTAAAGGCTCTATTTTAATGAAACCTATAACGTTAACCCATCCGTCAGTGGACAGATGTCACTGGCTACCCTGCATGTAACAGGGACATACAGGTCTTTATTAGATCACGACCTCACATGAAAACGCGTTGATGAGTGGTCGACTGATCGTCACATACAGCAAGTACTTTAACATCCAATACAATGCCAACTTTTCCCATTCTAAAAGGTTCATTCACATTATAATCTGATTCCCATTTGAGACACTGTTCAACACCAAGTCCTCAAATACCCTGACAGTCCTCACAGAACTGCCGTCTTGCTAACTATTCGAGGTTGACCAATAAATAAGCTCTGTTACAGCTATCAAACAATGTTTAGTAATGCGATGAATGGTTAATTTTGAGATTTAGCAAAGGCATTTCTGTTAAAAGATCTGTCTCGCAGAGCAGGGAAAGTTCTTAAAGGCCTTTTATTTTCACAAATGTGGTCCACTTTTAACCAAAGCACATCACTATGGTAACCTCAAATAAAGCACCAGGTCCACACTGTTTAACATGCTCACCCCTCGCCAATCCTCACATGAACCAAATAATTTGAAGATAACATTAAATCAAAGCACATAGCCTAGTATTTCCAGTAGCTGATAACATGTGTGCAGGATTAACACACTACATAACGGTGCAGTAATTTTTCTTCCAGTGATATATATTGCATCAGACATAATAAATATTTGAGGGAAGTCAAAGCGCCTTTTCCACACTGTGGTAATAAAATTGGATTCAAACAAATAACTCACAAAGGTCATCAATGATAAATGATGTTTAGTGGAGTTTGTTCAAAGTCTTTTGAGGAATTTTTAAAAGTGACGGTTGTAAGACATTAGGATCCATTTTTAGCAAAGTGAAAAGCTGACTGGACAACATTAAAATATTCAAAGAGGAAAACTCATAAATATATAGAATGAATGAAAAGTTGGCTCACTGTGACTGCAAGCACAATTTGCATTTTCAGTGGATTTACAGTTAGTCTTGACATTATGTTTTGAAATGTGTCAAGATGAAAGTTTGTGGAATTTAATGGACAGTTTATTTTCATGTGTGAGTAACACAGCTGCATTATTTGACTTACACTGACACTTAAAAGCAGTACAACAAGCCGCAAACCCAAATCTGTCACAGAAACCAAAGGCTTAGCGCAGCCAGTACACACAAAGCAACATTATCATTCATTTGCCGTTTCATTATCTGATAATTTACCTACGATAATTTCTCTGTTTTCACCAGCTTACTTTTACTGTTGTTTGGTGTTGGTGTTACCCAAGTATGTTTGGTGGAATCACATTCCTTGTGCACCTTCGGTGTTTCAAGATACACAGAGTGGGTTGTGCGTTTAATCGTTAGTTATTATTAAACTCTGGCAATCTTCTACATTGTGTCTTTCGACCCATTTTCCTCCCCTCGCCCCCAACCAGTTGCGGCAAACAGCTGCTCCTCCCTGAGCCTGGTTCTGCCGGAGGTTTCTTCCTGTTGGACGGGAGTTTTACCTTCCTGCTGGCGCCAAGTACTTGCTCACAATGGGACGTCTGATTGGTGGGATTTTTCTTTATATATTTTCTTTATATACTGTTGCTATGATTTGGTACTACGTAAAGAAACCTGATTGAATTGAACTGAAAAGCAAAACAAACTGCTACAATAGGGTAAAACTCTCCATGGAAGTGTACGGAAGCCCAGAGTTAAGAGAAAACTCCTTGTGGGTGCATCTCTTCCAGAAGCTTCTTACCAGGGACTCCTACTGACCGTAAGACTTTCATAATTAGCAGTTATCATTCACAGCTGTTTTTTTTAAAAAGACCACTACACTAATTGTTAGTTACCTAGTCATCTTTTCCACTGTTTCATTCCTCTTTTCTGAAGAACAGAAAAGATTAGGAAGCATCATACTTTTGGACAACATAGATTTTCTTTACAGTTCCAGAAAGACCCAATGGCTAAAGAAAGCTCTCATTCTTCCTACAGCTTGGGTCCATACTGAGCACAAACATTATGAGATAACTCCATGTTTTGTTACATAATCTTACATTTTATAAACCAGGGCTATGATATCGCCTGGAGAAACTACAACATGATTAGATCATATCTCTACAGTACTAGCTCTGCCTGGCTGACTTGTTGACTTACTGAATGCCAACAGAGCTTACACATTTTATGCTAACAACTGATCGTAATTGACAATGATACAGTGTAAAATAAATTGTATATGTAGCCAAGGTTTGACCAGCTCTATAATTATCTTATTTGCTTGGTTTACTGGAAACATAACTGCCTTTAGACAAGCCTACTGCCTGACAAATGAGGCAAAACTATACCTAGCTGGATGCCTCCTGACTTCCGGGCTATTTGTTGATCCCTCTGAGAGGGATTGGATGTAATCCCACCAATCCCTAAGGCAGAAATTATGGCATCATCATCATTACAACGTTCATGCATTAAAACATTTCGGATAATCCATCCAGATTCTGTGCCAGTAGTCTCAGGCAAAACATGGCCTGACTTTTTTATATTTAATATCTCTGTAATTCAAACATTGACGGAATCAAAGGAGTTGCACTGACATGACTTTTTCATTTATATATTCAAGATCTGGGATTTTCATGCACCTGGTCTGGAATTTTGATGTTCTCCTTATTTGCATCTCTGCAGTTACCTAGACTCTGTAGTTCCAGAACTACAGAAATGACTTCCTGTTGGCAAAATATTTAGGATATCTGAGCTCCGTTTTAATCTGAACACATCACATATACACTCTTCAGGTCCCTTGCTGTCGAATTTGAAGTGACTGGCTATCCTTCGGCATCATTTATTATTCAACATGCAGAGTTAACACTTTGAACGGGTATGTTTTAGCACAAATAACAATCTTTTTCTAAACCTAAGTAAGCAGTTTTGGTGCCTAAAGCTAAGAGGCGAGAAGAGATAAGAACTGCAGTCTCCTGGTCCTTCTGTTTTTAGCGTTTGCCCCTGGCGTCCAATAATACCACCATCAATGGGTATCTTAGGTCTATGTGTGAGACACCAGGGGCTTTGATAAAACAGCCAGACGTGACACCACTGGAATGAGAACAGTTTAGCTAATAAGCCGTGGGAAGTTTTGGTCATTTTGGATACAAACATTCCACTCAACCTGTTCTCGGTGACTCCAGTGAGTTTACCAAGAAATCACATGGTTAAGAATTAGCCTTGGGGGGTGGATAGATCTCTGAGATTAAATTGTTAGATTACGACTACGTGCAAGGATGCTGTGGCTCAGGAGGTAGGGCAGCTCATATAATTGTAAGCTTGGTAGTTTGACACCTGACTGCCCCAGTCTGCCAAAGCGTCCTTGAGCAAGAAACTGAACCCCGAGTTGCCTGTCCCTAATACACTGATCAGAGCGTTAGACAGAAACCACTTGGACACCAAAAAAAAGTGCTTGTGTGAATAGGCAAAGATGTACAAGGCACTTTGAGCGCTTGAGTAGGGTAAAAAGCACTCTCTAAGAACCAGTCCATTTACTGGATGTTAACAATTACACACTGTGCTTGTTAAAGGTGACTTTGCTTAAGTCAGGACACAGAAACAGGAATGATCCATCACCGTCTTTTAAGTCAATCACAATATTAAAATACCTGGAAAACAGTATATACGAAATATTTTAACATGATAATGCAAAACAATGACAGTGTAGCGTCAGGTTGTTGTTGTTATAATCTGCAGCAAAATGAACATAAAGTGATATGGGAAACCTCTGGAAATGAGTTGGTGACCACGATGACTCTCAAACAGCAAAGCCTCTTTCCTTTTGTAAACATTACCGTTTTCTGTTTTTCTGCATCTTCACAATTTATAATAACTGAATAATTAACTGATGAAACAGAAAACAGTGATCAGTTTTTAATGAAATGCAATCATATCAGGATAAACAAACAAACACCAACTTTGAAATAGAGTCTCAGATGAGTCTGACTGGTGTAATCACAGCACATTATTTCAGATGTCTGTCTTGACTCCAGAGTTTCCAAAGACACTGTGCATGTCAGAGCGACATATGCTCTATACCGTGTACCAGGCTACAGATGATGCCCACTTTATGTAACGGGGCAGCCAACGTTCCTCGGCTTCATAGATTTTACTCAGCATTGCATCATGTAGCTTCTTTGGCTCCAGCTACCACACACAGAGCAGATACTACACCGCTTACTCAAACCTTAAATCGAACCTTGAATAGAGACAACCATTTTCCCATAGAACTCCCAAAGACTGCCTACAGTCCTGTAGCTCAATGCGATTTCACATGTGAGATAGAGAAAAGGCAAAAAGAGCCCTAGAAGAGGAGGAAAAAAATGAGCATAGATGAAACAATGCGCTCTAATCCACACACAGAGCATGCAGTGTGTCTGTGCGTGCAAGTGTGTATGTGTCCCGACTGGGGGGGGGGGGGGGGGGAGTTGTTTAAAAAAAAAAAATTTTTTTTTCCCCTTTA